>BQNB010160343.1:0-14809 GCA_026074375.1 Tanacetum coccineum | reverse complement strand
GGGAATATCATATCATACTACTCTCGGTTTCATTGATTATTTTTAGATTATCCTTATTATATATATATTATTATATATATTTATATATATAAAGGTGTTGATTTAAGACCTAATCACTTGCCTTATATGAAGACCGTCACATCGGTATGCGAGCCAACCATGATCCAGTAATCTGACAAGGTATTATTTTTTTTTAAAATATAACATCACTTCATTAGAATAATAAGATTACAACAAATTGGAGGGAAGCCGAGATACTATCTGGGCCGCCACTCCTTTGGCAATAGCAAAACTAATCCTATTAAAAATATGAATAGCTGCACGTGCCCCGATGTCTTGAGCCATGGAAAACTTTCGGATCCGCTTCAGTAAGTTCATCGTATCTTTCTCAAGTTCCGCAAAAGAAGAGAATGAGAAAGGGAGAAAACCATATCCGATATCCGTACATTTAGCCTCGTATTTGACGCGTTTACGTTGGGCGGCCTCAGTCACCGCACGGCCAGGCACAAAATCAACCATATTAGTATGTGTCAACGGAGAGGACCCTGTCAAATCCACACAAACATCACGCCCAACATTCCACGAGTAGAGCAACACATCAGCTGGACGTAAGGAATTGTCACGTTCTCCACCAAGCCCGATGTCAACTTCTTTGCCAGAGGAAATCCCAGATCGATAACATATATCGACGGGGGTATCACGCACCAAGTTATGCCGATGTTTGATACCAGCAATACCAGCACACGACACCGCATGGTCCCCATAAATATCCCCCATAAAGACCCTGGAGCAAGCTGAACACGGTTTCGTAACAGAAAATAAGGGAACACCTAACCGATAACATAACACACACCGGTAAGTCCTACCATTCATAGTCTGTCCCAACCCCGAGATCAGAACCGCCCGAAGCCAATTAGAGGTGTGATCCTCCCTTTGAGATTGCCATAGGGCCATCTATCGCGATGATAGGGAAAAGTGGATACTACATCTTTAGTAACCCGTGTGAAATATATATCTGCCATTTTCTTCATGAGTTTGGGGGCAGCGATCTCACTTGGATTACTTAACAAATCAATATCTATAGAAGTGTTAAACGCACTCAAAGCATCATCAAAGGAATTCATCTTTCTCGATTTTTCACCCGCCCCAAACCAAGCTTAAAAATGAAATCATTGTTAAATACAAGTTAAGATGCTAACACTACTCATATTTACAATTTGTGTAAGCTTAGACTAACTTTTCACTCCCGATGGAACAATATCTTTAAATGTTTATGTGCTCATTTTGAATTTCGACCATCCATTCAAGATTTTAAGAAAATTGTCATCCTTCTAAGCATAACGTTCCCCCAAGAATTAAGATTATGAAGGCGAGATCATTCCATGTAGCGACTTTCTTCTCGGCACATCCCAACCGAGACCGGCTTAGGTGACCAGACTTTTGACACCCCACAGAGAATAGTATCGAAACTCATGGACCTTCGTTGTCAAAAACTCTTAGGCTTCCCGTTATACTAACACATCATTTACAACTTAAAGCGTAATAGTCTTAGTTCAAAAGCATATTTAAATTTTAGAAAAAAAGATTTTCCCAATATTTATTCAATCACATACATTACACTTAACATTAATATTATTATACTTATAACCTCCACCCTTTAAACAAACTGTCACATCGGGCGCGAACTGACCATGATCCAGTTGTCCTATTTCGGCTTCGGACCTTGCCTTATATGAAGACTGTCACATCGGTATGCGAGCCGACCATGATCCAGTAATCTGACAAGGTATTATTATTATATATATTATTTATAATTTTTTTATTTTTTTTACACTTTTCATTACCACGATTTATAGAGAAAATTTCTTTTTCGAAAATTTAAGTATAAATTTGAACTAAGACTAAAAAGTCTAAAAATATTGATTTTAAAAAGACTTTTAAGGGTGATAAAACCACTAATTTGTCTAATTTACGAAAAGAGCACGTATTATTAGTCCGGTTAGGAGCTTCGGGGAGGAAAAGCCACAAATTACACTTATAAGCTCTTAAGATTTCCAACTAATCCTTGCTTAGCATCCAACTTATATCCAACTCTATCATTTCTCGTTCTTCGCAAATTTAAAATCTTTAATAAAAAGATCCGCGAATGCTTAGTCTAATAAAATCAAGCTTTGCATATTTAAAGTCTATTATGGAAACTTACAAACTCTTGGCACTTTCAAGCTAGAATTCGCGTTTTAAAGCTTCTTGTATAAAAGACTAGCAAAAGCTTTCATTTAATAAGTTAAGGGGCAAGCTAGAGCGTAACATGCTCGATCAAGTCAAAATTTATTCTTATTCTCACCAACGGAAAGTTAAACATTTGTGTCAAAACATTTATTTTATTTTTGAAATTGTTTTAAATTTTGGCACAAAATCACATATTTTTAAAATTTTTGGTTGCAAAACGGAGTTACATGAAGACAAAGCAAAAGCAAGATCAAAACGATAGATACCCCCATACTAGAACTAAACATTGTCCTTAATGTTTAAAAGGGTCTCTACGTAAATCTAAAGCCGTTTATTAATTATGCTAATAGATAAACGTTAATTGATAAGATCTAGGATATCGGATTCCCATATATAAGCATGCAAAGGATCGAAGATCGAGTGAACGATGGACAAAACCACGAGCACGAGAGTCTTCAAAATCCGGGCAATACTAAACATAAAATAAAAGCCACGAAACACGAGAAAGGAAGAGGCGAGCCTCCTCACGTCACACATATTAGAAAATAGAAAAAGAAGATAGAAACACGGGTTGCCTCCCGAGAAGCGCTTGTTTTTGTGCGAGTATCTAGCTTGACTCACCCCGAATTCCTTTGTCCTTGGGGCAAAAACAGAAAAATGAAAAAATCATCATCGGATTTTCATATGCCACCGGCTCTAAGGAATAAAAACTATAAGCGGAGATGCCGGGGTCAAAAATGAGGTCCTTACTCCCGGAGGAGAGAAAAGGATGAGAATTCACAAGTTAGGTAAGAAAAGGAAGAAAGATTTTGATAACAAATGTGAGGGAAAAATAATGGCGATCCTCAAAGGGTGACCTCACATATGTCGAAGAACTTATTTTCTCATGAATCCCGGGGTCAAAAATTTTAACCATACTCTTCAAATTATCATTATCATGTTCATCCTTTAAGCTTCTTGGGTCATGATAAAAAAACACCTCGGGAAGGAGAGTATGGGTAGTATCTTTAATAAGCAAACTCTCAAGATAGATAATGTCTCCCTCCGAGTCATAATAATCGTCCTCAAAATCCAGAGGAGTATCAATAGAAGATTTAATCATCTTAAGATCCGCAAAATAAAGTTCTTTCGGAGGGAGAGGAGATGATGTATCATCACTTAAAGTAGAAGAATGTCTCCTTCCGGATCAAAGTCAGCATCATCAATTTCTAGTGGAATTGAATCACTTGTAAGATAAGCTTCGATCTCATCACCTCATGGGTCAAAACACTCATCCTTATTAAGCTCGGAAAGATGTGTGACTAGCAAAGCCTGCTCATCAAGGTTAGAAACATAAGAGTCCTTGTTCTCGATGTCCTCTAACACCTCATTAAAAAGAGGATTTACGTCACTAGAGATGTACTCGTCATCAAATTCAAAAAGAGGGTTCGAATAAATTTTAAAATTTTCTTCCTGAACGTCCTTCTCAGGAAGTGACTTGTCATCACTATAGGTAAAATCATTATTAGAATCGAAGAGAGGATTAGAGAAAGTCACGGGATTATCACAAAAAGGCAAATCACACTCACTGTCATTGTCGGATGTATCCTCGGACTCACTTGGGATTGGGACAAGGTCCTCAACACTAAACTTTATGAATTCGTCTGATTTCTTTTCAGGAATAGTGCTAAGATTCTCATCCCCCATGATGAGAGAGTCCTCGGCCTCCATAGTCGGTAAAACGAGTGTGATTACAATAGAAGGAGGAATTTGAGAAATAATTTCATTCAAAGGAATAGTACTCTCCTCGTCATCATAGTAAACATAATTCAAACGTCGCGAAGGCTCAGCAGTATACGTACAAAGATTAGCCGCCTGCTCTTGTTGCCGAAGCTCTTTCTCCTTAGTGATTTTCTCAATTTCAATACTTATTCTATTGAAATTATCCTTAAGCTTATCAAGCTGAATTTCACATTCCCTTCTATAATGAATATCTATTCTCTCATTACGATAATCTTCAATCTGAATTTAATTAATCATACTTCACATTTCCTTTAAATATTGCTGCTTCTGAACCTCTATATCTTGGATACTCATTTCTTGAGGAGGTGATTGATCGATGGAATACTGCGAGGGACGGTCAAAATCGGAATAGTTAGAATTATAGCTAGGATTAGGCTCAAAGTAGTTTTGATTCATCGGTTGACACAGAAAATATTCATGAGAGCCCCCACAGTTTTCACAACAAAGATATTATTGTGGAAAACTCAGTGAATTTTGTGAATAATAATTATCACCAAAGTTTTGATTGTAGCTCAGTTCTTGCTCATAGACAAGCGGGAATCATGGTGGACAATCATAACCATAGTGAGAATCGTTCCCACATAACTCGCACGAGTATGTCTCGACATGGTGCTGTGGTGGTTGATCATAAAAGTCGGGTGTATTATCGTAAGGAAAAGGATTAAGGTTATGGACAAACTCATTTTTGGCTCCTACAATGCTACAACTTGGACAATTTCCATCGTTAAAAGTACCACCACAATATGAGCAACTCTGCTGAGCCATAAATCGTTCAAAGTTCTGCTGAAGTTTTGCAAATTCTGCTTGAAAAGCTGCTCCCGTGTCAGACCTCGAGCCTGTCTCGTAGTTGTGGTATGGAAGTGGGTTAGAAAAATCGGGAGTTTGATTATAAGAATTTGGATTAGAGTCGTAGACGGGATCATCTCCGAAACTCACATTGGTACAATGCTGATAATTTCCACTGTTAAACGGACCTCCACACCATGAGCACCTCGAAAACCAAGACATGTTGAAGAATTATCGGCTAAGAGGGTAGAGAGAATAAGAATAAGAGGATAGAGAATAATATTTATAGATTTTTAAAATAATACATAAGGAAAAGAAATTAAAAAAAGAAAAAAAAATTTGGTAACCGATAGTCAAAGGTGCACGGTAGCTCTCTAGAAAACGCACAAAGAAGCGGATGAGCGGGTAAGCGTGAAGCGTTTTAAAAACCTTCTCCTTTCGGGCCGAAGTTCGTAAGATCGTCCCTCCTTATACCTCTCTTAGAGTTTATTAATCTAAAGGTGAGCCGATTTAACAATTGACAACACAGTTATTTTTAATATTAAAATAAAAGAAAATAAAAATAGAAGTATAAAATATTTTTGTAGTTTTATATAAAATAAAATGAAAAATTTCACGGGGAAAGGATCTTCAAGGCTCGAATACCAACAATCCCGTAAAAATCGCTACACCTCTCTCCGGCAACGGCACCATTTTGATGATCGTTAAGATACGTATCAAACAAATAACCCTCAATAATATATATATTTGTATAATACTATAAATATTAAATAATAAATATATATATATATATATATATATATATATATATATATATATAAAAGCAAAGTATCATATAAATTATTCTTAAGTAAGAATAATAAGTAATCAACACGGGTATCGTTCTCCTTGGTGAGAAGTGAATAAAAATTCTATGTTCATGTAAATCGAGCTTGATTGACATTTAAGTTTTGGATTTGATTTCTAAATCTAAAAACGCAAAGGAAAAGCACATAAAGACACGCTAAACTAAAATTAAAGCAATTTAAAAACCTAACGACATTTAAATCAAATAAAGTCTAATTAATAACTAAAATTAACTAACTATTTAACTAGAAATTACAAAATAAAACTCTAAAAACTCAAAATGCAAATTTCTTAAACCTAAATGTATTAAACTATTTTTTTAATGATAGAAAATGTTTTTTTTGGATTTTTAAACTATTTTTAAAACTAAATAATACTAAAAATTATATTAAAAATACAAAACTTAATCCTAAAATTTTGAGAAATTTTATAAAAATACTAGAAACTATTCTTGAGGTTTACAAAGAAAAACAAGACAATAAGCTCAAACCAATAAGCTGTTAAAAATCAATTAAGATGAATAAGCTAAATCTGAAAATGCATATATGAATTAAAAATCAATTAGGCGGTATTATACATGGTAGCATTAATGCAACTAAGAATCTCAATTGGGACGAAATGTGTCCCCCGATCTAATGCAACAAAAATAATATAAAAACACGAAGTGCATGACAATTACCAAAAACAAAAGAACGAGATCTTAAATTAATGAAAAAAGGGTCACATCAATACAAAGACAATGTCTCACAAACCTATTAAAACTCATAACATTCAAGAATTCATGCAAACACTTATGAAATAAAAATAAATGAGAACTTCCAATGCCATCCTAATGATCTCTCTAGCCACTTTCATTAACTTCGACACCTTCATAACGCTCACCTGAAAATGATGCTTAAAACATCAACACAATAGTTGGTGAGAGTCATTGGTTTTGCGACACCAATACAAGATTTTGTAATCAATCACAGGATATATAAAAAATAACAACAACATGGTAGGACAAATAAGCTGCTATTATACCGGCTAGCATGCATGCCAACTAAGAATCTCAAATTGGGACGAACGGTCCCCCGATCCAATGCAACACAAATAGTCATGGAGAGAATGATATCCCCATATCCCAGACTCTTGGTACGTATCCGACACACAGGTTTCATACCACACCAAGTAGGCAAAACCTCTCCCACAAAGAGGCGAAGACAATGCAACATCATACACAGGGGGTGCATCACATAACATATATAGCTACTTAAATGTACAAGTGTAACTTGAACCATATAATCACAGAATCAAGATATTTGAAATATTTTTGCATCACTTCCATCCAATGAAACATAGAAAATGGGACCCTATGAAACCACCTGATTCTCAGCTTACTTACAAGAATATTGGCACGCATCTAAACATACAAAAACATATGTTACACTCAGTTAGGCTAAATGCCCAAGCTAATGCAACAATCACATGATGGACTTCTAAACCTTACACTAAGTTTATAATCCTTCAAGTACATCTCCCAAATCATTTTCATATCCTATATGACTTTATTTATTAACTATCACTTTTACAATTTCTGGCTGAATTTTGTAGTCACTTTATGACCACAAATAAAATACTAAAACATCTAATTGATGGTTCTCCTTTCATTCCCTATCTCCTCAATGAGTTGTAGCCTACTGTGATTTTTTAGGAAAAAATAATATTAAGTGGAACTATTTTATAAAAATTCATCTTTGCAAAGTACTCATATCGAATCTGATCGAACCACTCAAAAGCTTGACTTGACCAGACCCATTTAGACACTTGGGAAAATTTTACAAAAATTATAGAAATTCATAAACATCATGGACTTATTACAGTAGGAGTTTCGTGTATTAAAACAAAGTTTTGATATGGATTTTGCAGGGTTCTAAATAGCGGCGCCGTAGCGCGCTATAGCGGCGCTATAGCGCGAGGCGTGGCCTCCACGTTACGAAACAGGCCAAGGCGTCATCTTGAGGCGTGGCGTGCAATAAGGCGCCATATAGCGCGCTATAGCGTGAGTTTTTTTGAAGCTTTATAAAATTTCAATGAGATTGAGCATATTTACAAGTATTTATGCTTGGGTTTGTATGAGATTCGGTCTTAGTAACCCCGTTACTCAATTTTAATCCTAGTAGCTAACTAATATTGACCACTCTATAAATATTTTTTGCCGCCTTGAGTCACGCCTTAAAAACGCTATGACGCAACGCCTCACGCTAAAGCTTGAGGCTTGGCTATGCCGCTACGTCACGCTTCACGCTATTTATAACCTTGGGATTTTGCCCTCATAAACACAACTCAGAATTTGACCCGAATTTACTGTTTCGACCAATTTTCTTACGAAAATTATTTAACTAACTTCCCGACCTCAAAACCTTTCGGGGCCGGACTTTTTGGAAACTAGACTCTCTGAACTTAATTTTAGGCTCAAGAAAATTGATAATTGCTATTTTTATGACCGAGTTATGATTCGTACAAGATGACCTTTCAAAACTGCCTGCCTTTAAATTCCGAGTTTACAAACCCTAAACACTAATTACACATGCTTAACACCACCAATCATCCCAAAAACGATTTTTAAAGATCAAAATCCTAATTTTACAGATCTTATATAAACCCTAATGATCCTCCATAATAATTGTTATATGTTTTAAAGAAAACTAAACAACTAAGGTTTAAAAACATACCTTAATTCTTGATTCTTGAAACCCTAAATCACCAAATTGATCTTGAATAAAAAAAATCTTTTTTTTCTCTCTGCTTCTTGGTTTGACTGATTAAAAAAATAGTGGAGCTGGGTTGTATTTATATAGTTTGCAAAAAGATGGAAATTACCTAATTAGAATTGAGTTGGACGAAAAATAAGGCTTTTCTAACTTCTTTTTCTCTAGAATCCGGTCGCACAAACGACCCCTAAATATATATATATATAATATATATAAAAAAATATAGATATATAAAGTATAAATATATATATTATATATATTTATTATTATTATTTACGACAAAAACCCTTAATTTTGATATTTTTATAAAAACCTTTATTTATTTTAGCAAACCTTTTTAAATTAAAATAACTTAAATAACTATAAATAAATTTCATTTCTAATCATATTTTTTAAAACTTATTACCTCTAAAATTCACCTAACTAAATTTCTAAACTAATCGTCTACTCTCACGAACACCTATTAATTAAATACGTAAATACATAATACATACACATAAAATACATACGCACATAAAATTATACCATCATTTTCATTGTCACTAAAATGTGAACAAAATGAAATGCCCAATAACCATAAACTCAATCACAATGAGACGATCACGCTCATAGATTGATAACCAACTCATATAGAATCACATAACCACATAATTACTATAACACATAATGAAACTCAAATCAATACTAACGATTTGACTAACCTGCTCAAAGCACAGTTGTCACAGTATCCCCTCCTTAGAGGAAATCTCGTCCCGAGATTTAAGAATATGTTTCAACCATCATCATCAACAAACAAACGGGTATACTTAGCTTTCAATGGTTCCCACGCGTTCCCACGTAAACTTAGGGCCACACTTTGAATCTCATTTAACTTAATCGGAAACCTACTGCTCACAACTTCGCTTGCCCATACAAGGGTATTAATAGCAACATAACAACTCTGAGCAAAAATAAACATCCAACTACATGAACATCGCTCGTCATCGAGGAAACTCGTCAAAACTGTAAGTTTGTAACAACTTCCTTAAAACCTTACCTAACCCCGCAACTCATCAAACAAGAACTGTCTTGGAACTAAGTTATGAGTTGTTACAAAGCTCAACGTTTTTGAAGAATCAGCTCGACTTCGAGTTTATTCAAAATATACAAAATCAAGCCCGCACTCAGAACAATCAAGGGTGCACTAAAGTCTGCCAATGACCCTGATGAGTCCGACTTTAACTTAGTACTTCCACGATAGCTTGCTCACGACAAATGTGGATACTTAGTTTTTAAGAATCCTCATGACCACGCTTCAGTTCCAATGGACTTAACTATCGGAATCCTACTACGCTTCAAACTTTTAACCTCACGATCGATAATCTCAACAGGTTCTTCAGCAAAACGAAGAGTTTTGTCTACCTTAATTTCTTCTACATGCACATGTAGATTTGCATCCGTCCAATACTACTTTAAATTTGAAACACATCAAATATACTACTAAATTATTGAGACAATCTTAGTCAATAGGCCATAGGACCGATCCCTTTAATGATCTCAAATGGTCCCACATATCTTGGTGCTAACAGGTCTTTCTTTCCAAAATGCAATACATCTTTCCAAGACGACACTTCCAACATCACTTTATCACCAACTTCCACTCTAAATGTTTACGCATATTGTCAACATAGCTCTTTTGGCAATCACTAGCCGCTTTAAGCTTCTCCTTGTCGGTTGTCTCTTGTACCAACTCGGACCCAACCAAACTACTTTCTCCAATTTCAGCCTACAGAACGGGCGACCTACATTTCCTTCCAAACAGTGCTTCAAACGGAGCACATCGAATACTCGAATGATAACTATTATTATAGAAAACTCAGTTAAGGGTAGAGGAGTATCCTAATTGCCACCAAAAAAATCAATCACGCACGCTCTCAGCATATCCTTCAAAGTCTAAAAGGTACGCTCACTTTGTCTGTCCGTTTGAGGATGATAAGTCGTACGCATGTTTTAGCCATGTTCTTAATGCCTTCTGCAATGTCTACTAAAGCCGCGAAGTAAATCTTCCACCACGATCTGAGATGATCGACACATGCACTCCATGCCTTGTTACTTTCTCATTAGTGTAAAGTCTCGCCAAATTCTCCATTTTAAAGTCTTCACGTACTACTATGTAATGGGCATACCATAGTCAGTCTATCGACTTTTACCCAATTCGTATCATACCCACTACTTGATCTTGCCAACCTTGTAAGAAAGTCCATAGTTATTATATCCTACTTCCACTCGGGTATCTCTAGTTGTTACAATAAACCCGAAGGTCTTTGATGTTTCAGCATTCACCTTTAAACAAGTCAAACAATTGCTAACATAGGTAGCAATATCCTTCTCCATACATGGCCACCATACATATCTCTAAGGTCATAATACATCTTATCCGCTCCTGAATGTACCAAGTACCTTGATGCATGAGCCTCATCCATCATTAATGTCCTTACATCACCTATTAATGGAATCCATAATAAATACATACATCTACCTTCCTTCTTTTCCATTAGTTGGTCCAGGCTACACATCATTTCTATTGTCGCGTTCTCTACCTTGCCTCTTTGCATGAGTACACAACCTAATCCTTGATTCGACGCGTCGCAGTAAACTACAAACTCTTTGGATCCATCAGGCAATGACAATATTGGTGTATCGCATAAATTGTCCTTCAACGTCTGAAAAGCTTCCTATTGTTCCTTGACCCACTCATACTTCTGAATCTTCTACGTCAGTGGAGCAAGGGGTTTAGCAACCTTAGAAGAATTCGCGATGAATCATCGATAGTAACTTGCCAATCCTAAGAATAATCATATCTCGGATGGCGTCTTAGGTACTTTTTAATTCTTCATTGCTTCTATCTTACTAGAGTCCACGTAAATATCATTGATGTTAACCATGTATCTGAGAAAACGCACTTCTTGTAGCCATAATTCATACTTGGAAAACTAGGCAAACGAATTTTCCTTCTTCTTGAACAACACTGGTGCTCCCACAGAGAGTGACTTAATCGAATAAAACATATATCAAACGAATCCTAACGGTTACGAACTATCGAATAAGGTAGCAAACGAATATCGAATCAATGGCTAGAAAAACATCCAAGGGATTTCACATATGGAAATAGATGCGGATCAAATGTCATAAGAATCCTTAAAAGAAATGATAGAATATCTATACCGATAGGAAACACAAACAAAAGAGTCAACAAAGCGTATCAAGACAAAAGGAACACAGATCAAATAATGATACATATCAATTGATAAATACGAAAGATAGGATTCTTATATCAATAACCGACTTTACTCGAAAGAACCAACTAAATAATGTTTTTATAAAAATCAATTTATAATAATAAAGAAAGTCGTTTTAATTATAAAAAATCATTTAAAAAATCGTCTTAAATATAATCTTTATAAAATTCATTTTAATCATGGTTGTCATAAAATCCAGAGATAGTTATTTAACAGTGTATCGCATCTTACCCATATAAATTACTTTAAACATCCTTTTTATAATTATAAAATTTATCAAAAACAATCATAAAAAAAATATTATCATATCTTATTCATAAATATTATCTAAAAAAAATAGTTTTGTCCGTCAATCAATTATCATATTGTTTCAAAATTTATTGTAAACATAGTTTCTTAAAAAAACAATAAAGAGACATTTCCATAAAAGTGTTGTATTCATAAAATCATTTCAAAATAGTTTTCCCCAAACACCATCAAGATATACTTAAAAAGGTTTTCATACTTCGACATTAATGTAAAATATGTTACTCAAACGAGAACATCGTAATACCAAAAGGGATTGTAAAATACCGTAAAGACTCTAACAAAATTTTATTGTTTGAAAGCGAAAGAAAATACCATGAACCATATAGTCAGAATAACAGTGAAGCGAACATGCTCAAGAGAATTTCATACGAAGACATTACGAACCAAAAGAAGAACGTAAAGACTAATCCGTACTTACGATCAAAAGAAAAACCATAGAAAAACGTCGGTACTAACATGTCGCAACATGTTACGAAAACCAAAGGATATATAAAGAACGGAGTAATGATCCGCACTAATATGTTAGGAACAATTAGTGCTTAAAAGAAAATTTTGATACTCATACGAGTAATCAGTACCATGAAAGAACCAATGAAACGTACCAATATTCAAAGAAGCAGATCCGAACAACCAATATTCATCAAGACGCCGGATAGAAAAGTTAGATCATCCATACCGACATGGTACGAACAAGGAATGCTAAAATGAGGGTTATATATCCGAGCAAATAATTGAGCAGACAAACGAACTCAATAATCGCAATAATAATAATAACGGGTATCCGGGGTATCCGCAAGCGGTAGATAGAAGGGGAAACTTACTAACTTCATAACTATTCATAACACAACCGCACATAATATAACATCTTACACTACCAACTAACAAGCAAACACCGATCAATGCAATCATGGTCACAAGTCTACATGTGTGATGCCTTTATAATTATGTTGGCCACCATAATTATAATTGCGTCCTTTCACACGTATACTTACTTCCAAGACTACACATCTCAATGATAACAAACATATACGCACATATACCACATTGCACATCTTAAATCACTCCAATATAACACAGAAAAGGATGCTCCATCAAAGAAATACTTACTTATATAAAGATAAAATTAAAACGACATAAAGGAACGAAAGTCTCACAGCGCCTCCAAAATTCGAAATATCCGAAAGAAATAATCAATAGCATCGTGA
Source organism: Tanacetum coccineum (assembly GCA_026074375.1). NCBI lineage: Eukaryota > Viridiplantae > Streptophyta > Magnoliopsida > Asterales > Asteraceae > Tanacetum > Tanacetum coccineum. The sequence continues at coordinate 1,621 of BQNB010160343.1, read as the reverse complement.
CGAGGTAAAAGACGGAATAAACTTATGCTGGGCCTCGCTTGGGTTTGACTTTGCCTTCACAAGAGTCACCCGACTTCGCGCGGGTCCAGGCCTGCCTACGACATCGGCGACAAGAAAGATTTGAGTCGCCTCCTTCTTTACACTTCTAAACTAACCATACCTATTCGGTTCCTCGAGAGGCACCTCCCCAATTGGCTCCTCGTTTTTGAATCATAAGCTTATCGAGTAGCCCGTAGTTCAAATAAAACTCGAAAGAAAGCCATAATACAAAAACGCCTAGATAGCCAGACACATAGATTCCATAAAAGTTAGAGAGAGACATGACTAAAATAATAAGGAATGGATATATACTATGTAGATCCTAATAATAAAAAGTATAAAATTAAAATATATCTATATATATATAGATATATATAAATAATATATATTATATATATTAAATATATATATAATAGTAAATATAAAATATATATATAAATCTATATATACTAGCTGAGTACCCGCGCCTAGCGGCAGCGGTATCTAGTTTCAACCAAATTTTGACGGCGAAGAATGCTTTTCGACGGCCTGGTTGCATTGTTGCAATGTTTTTCTAATGGCATTGTTGCATTGTTTTTCTGATAGCGTCGTTTTAAGTTGCAGTAGTCATTCAAAACTGTAATAATAATAGCTAAATACTTGCCTCTAGCGGCAGCTGTGTATAGTTTTTGACAATATCTGATACACTTTTATTTTGTGTGTGTTTGTGTATCTGTAAATTTAATTCATATGTGAGCGTCTATGCCATTTTTTGTATATAGACAAACAATTATTATATCAACAGTAAGATACATAGTTTGTGGTTTTAGTTTGATTTGCGAGTTACTCAAACCTATGATGCCATTTAAGATGGTAGCGCTTGCTTTATCTTTTTTCCAACAATTGAGGGTAGCACTCACACTTAGTCGTGGCGTAAACTTTTTTTATCTCATCAAACTAACTACAAAACGTTAATGTTCTACCAATATAAACTGTTTTCATCGTTTCTGTTCATCAAATAAAGTAAATCATAGTTATAAGTAATCACCTATTGTTGCATAGAAATGAAGAAATTATTTTTGAAATTTTAGACCAACTCATAAGGTGAAAGTGTTCAAACCGGCTGTGGTATATCATATATCATAACACGGGGTCGATTATTGGATTTGGCTAGTTTCTAGAGAGAGAAACACATGAGAGAGTTTTCTAGAGAGAGAAAATGTGTTTCTAAATGAAAAGGAAATAAATGACTAGCTTGCCTCTTCCAAAGTTAGAAGAGGCTTATATAGTACTTACAATATACCAGGTATTCGTACCCGACTTAAAACCGAAAAACGTACTATTAACTATTAAACTACGAGCTATAATAAACAGTAAAATATACGGGGTGACCGAGTCTTTTACTCATATCTAACAATCTCCCCCTAAGGGAGGTCACCCTTGAAAACACTAGACTTAAGCTCTTACAGCTTGCAGTCTTTTGATTCTTCATGTTACATCTAGTACTTTGTTGTAGTGACTTAAGCTCATACACCCCGACCAGTTCCTTATATCTCGCAAGTTCAGAAGTCAATGTGTCAATAACTACTTTAACCTGCTTATT
>BQNB010160342.1:0-14809 GCA_026074375.1 Tanacetum coccineum | reverse complement strand
TACCGCTTCTCGATAAGAGGTAGATTCATTTTCTACCATAAAAGAAACAAAATCGGTCCAAACGATTTCTCGGTTCTTGCCCTTTTGCTTCTTATAGGTTCAACCTCTTCTTCCTTGGGTTGATATTGTCTCTCATCTTGGAGATCATTATCATCTCGTTGTCTCTAATCTTGGACAACTTCGTAATCTATTCTATATATTTTTCCTAATTTCCTTCGTTAACAAGGAGATATATTTTCAAGGAAGGAAACACTTCTTTATTTCATTATCGTATCCTTGTGTATATCAACATACACAAAGAAACCATAAGCACTACTGTTATGAGCATATACTAATAATATGCAATTCATAGTTTCAGGTCAACTCTTTTGAACCTTAGGGTTCAATACAGATATCTTGGCTATATATCCCCCCACATTTGTAAATACTTATAAGATAGTCTTCTTCCCATCCATAGTTCATAAGAACTATCTTATTTTTTAACAAGGGATCTTATCTAAAAGATAAGTAGCCGATATAATTGCTTTCCCCTACATGTCATGGCTTAAACCAGGACTTAAGAACATGGCATTAACCATATCTTCTAAGGCACGGTTCTTTTCTTTCAACAATTCTCTTGTTAGAGTATCAAGAGCAATAAATTTGTGTCTTATTCTAAGTTTAGCATATAAATTTAGAAATGAAAACACATATTCACCTCCGATATGACTTCGAACCACCTTGTTTTCGAGAATAAGTTGATTCTCAACTAATTTATTATTATAAAACATCTGTCCCTATTATCCTTCTCTCAAAAGTACGTGTTAAATAGCAAATTTTTGTACCACTACAGCAATATGATGAATACAAACAACGCTTTCGCTACCTCGTTCGGTAGGAACTATCAAATTCCAAATCACATAAAAGCACGTAAAGAGGTAATAATTTCAAAGACCATTATACGATATCCAAGGGGTTCGATTATTTCCGTTCAACTGAGAGAAAAGACAATCTTGTCAATTTGGCTTCAACACAAGTTTTAATTTGTAGTCCGTGTCAATTAAAATGGGTATCCAATTGAGTTAAAATTTAAAATATATCCGAGTCAGCCATGCCATATATTTAAACAATCAAATAAGCTGAATTCATACTCATTTTACTGAAATGACCATTAGAAAATACATCCAGCTTAAACATTTAGAAGGCGTAGCCCGTACGGACTCAAATTATGTTATTTTTTAACTCAATTTTTATTTGATCCAAATACAAGATGAAAGCCAAATTTCATTAAGCAACCATCCGAACACTAGATTCCTACGAATCTCTGACACGTACATCGCGTTGGTTAACTTAGACTCTTTTACAGATGTGAATCACATCTCCTTTTCCCTTGATATTAGCAGTTGAAGAGTTACCTAAAAATAGTTATCTCCATTCTCAACTACATTAAAAGAGTTAATAAAACTCTACATGATACTGAAGCACTAATCCACCATTATCTAAGGTCGGATTCCCTCATGACCTCGGTTTTCTTGTCACTCAGACCATATAACGCAACAAAAAGCAAACAGAAAGTAATGGCACATAAGGTTTCTATGAATGCTTCAAACATCTACCGAACGACGTAACTCGAGTATTGGTTCCTCTCGCCTTTTAACCAGTTCGGGATCATCCTTTAGATCACTCCTCGTGACCTTTCAAACTATTTTGTAAATGCAAGAGCCCATGAATATTCGAACTAATTATTGGACTATTACAACATGCTTAAAATCACAAGTGTATTTTCTTAATAAAACGATTTTAATTCGTCAATTTATTTTAAAACCTAATGTTTTGTAAAACGTTATACAAAACCGATTTTAAAAAAGTCTTTCGATTAAACAATAAACAATATTACCTATTACACTAATGATTTTAACACAAAAACACATATGTAATAATGATGTGTCAATTCCCATTAAAAAGATCATAATAGATCTATTTTACAACATGATCTATTTCATATAACTGAAACTCACAATATTTCACAAGATCCATTCATCTAAAGAACCTCACACATGGTTTCATTACAGATCCATTCTTCTAAAGAAACTCAACAAGGTTTTTATAGATATACTTTTAAACTTCAAAAATTCAAGAATTATATCTAGTTAATAATAAACTCGACCCGGTTTAAAAATAAACTTGACAAGTCAAACAAACACTTCCACTAATTTAGTAAAAATTATGTATATAATCTTATATTTAATAATAACTTGTATAATTATCAATATTTTGTTTCAAATAAACTCTTCTTGATTTTATTGAACATATTACAGTTATCTAATAAAATAACAACTTGCATTTTATGACATATGTTTCAAAGAAACTTCACTTGGTTTCAATGAATCCATTCCAATAATCTAATAAAATATCACTCCTTATTTTAAATGAGGATTTGATTCCAAAGAAACTACACCACTTGGTTCAATGAATTATAAAATTCCCCGTCATGATTTACAATCAAAAACCATGTTTAGTAACTCGTGCGCACCTCCTTACATTTATAGGAGTAGTCACAATCGTGTTTGTCATCTTGAAAGATCAACACAAACAGTTAAATAAACTGTTATAAACCGGTATCCAAGAAATTCAATCTTGATTTCTATAACATTGTACCGGATTTGCTTCAAAAAACTCAATCTTGGTTTCAATGAATCAACTAGATCAGTTTAATAGAAACTAAATCTTGGTTTTAAAATAAACTGATCTGAACAACTGCTTTTAAAAATCGTTATAGATCTGTAATTCGTAAAATAACATAGTTGATTTTAATTAAAAATGGACATTTCCAATGAAACTCAAGCCTGGTTTCGATAGAAAAACTTATAATATAAAATAAATGATTAATAATAATTAATTCGTTTTAACAAAAGTGTTTTTAATTCTGTTACACAGAATTTGTTTTAAGATTGTAGGAAAACATGTACACTTTTATTAAAATAAAATCATATTACAATTAATAAATAATTAACAGAAAATAAATAACAGAAAATAAAACAAACAGAATAGGGTAGAAGCAGAAGACAGACACTATGAACGATAAATAAAAAAAAGCAGTAAAAGGTCATGGAACGAGACACGTGTTGGACACGCTTCCTTTAAAACAGATTCGCCGTCTGTCTCTCAGGGTACAACGTTCAAAGCTGTTGTATAGCCGGACCTGACAAACTTGCCTGAAATATCACAGAAGAAGTCGTATGATTCTGATCGAAGAAATGGATGCTGGCAACTAGTTGTCTATGAGCTTTATATTTTTCTTATTGTTTCATATTGAATGAGGTTATGGCTATATTTATACTGAAAAATTATCTTGTCCTCAATATATCTTCCATAATTATACAAATCGGTTATAAAAAAAGCTAATTTGTATAGCTTTTTCCACACGAAAATATATATGCCATAATTATACAAATCAATTAAAAAAAACCCGATTTGTATCTCTTATTTCTATTTTTTTAAAAAAAAAAAAATAAAACAACAAAAATAATTCTGTACAAACATATTCAAATAAGTTTAAATCTATTCATAAAATAGATTTACAGAAAACTATAAAGAACCCGAATCACACCTTCCCACTTCACATTTTGGGCGATGTGGGATACGTCCATTTTTCCAGATTTTGTTGATTACAATTCACGTATCCCACTTTGAGACACGATATCTCATTCATATTAACTCTATTTTTGACATACTTTAGCTCGTTGCGAAGCTCTCTTCAAGGAAAACGCAAAACGACAAGCTAATATAAATATAAATAATGTCTAAAGTTTGCAAAAATTTATTTTGCCAAACTATTTTTCCAACGGGCTTATCGGGTTCGGGTCGGGTTAACCCGACCACAGAAGGCTATGAACCCTCTTCTCAAATCAGATGGTCAACGAATTGGATGTGATGAATCTGTGGAACTTCTCAAATCACTGCGATCACCTTGATCCGTATATGAAAGGAATCTGTGGAACTGCGTAATGAATCTGGCCTCATACTAAAAAGATGGTGAAGGAATCTGAGCAACTACTCAGCTGCATAGGGGAATCTTTGCACCCGTTATCACTAGACTAATAAGTCTCTTAGAACCCCTTTTTAGATAATTAGGTAAGAGGCAATAAGAAAGGTAACCAATTTCTTAATCACCTTCCAATTGACCTTATCAATAAGTCATAACACTATATTAAATCTCAAAAGATATATGTACTAGACAAAGTAGAATGCAAGATTCAACTGAGCAATCAATAAGGTTAGGGTGTTCATTTAATGCTCCCCATAAACATATCAGTTCCGCAATAGCTATAAACCTTAACAAGAACCAGACATACATACTAACAGTATATCAATTGGGACAACATAAGATGATGACTTATTTCTCAAAGAAACGAAGCTCAATCATAAATTCTTTCTGCCTTGGTGAGTACCATGCTACAGCTTTTGCGGAACCAAGAACTTGTAATGCATATTCTACGGCAAATACAGGATCCTTCACTTTCAGAAAACTATCATCTTTTTTAAAACATATTTCTACACCCGAATCCACTCTGAAGCTGAAAGGTCCAACAAGCTGCACCAAGAAAAAAGCATAATCCAATTGGATCATGCCATTACCACCTAGAACTAAGAGGTCCTAACTAAGCAAAGATCAAGCATTTTAAATCACGAAGACCCTACATATTGCATGACAACAAGAAAAAAATTGCAAGCAATACATACTTGGAGGACAGGTGCATGGACCAATCAGGTTACACAGCAAAATGTTAAGGTATATACCTGCTGCTGAATTGAAAGGGTGGTATTCGGACAAACTGCCTGAACTGCTTCCAGATTAGGTGCTCGAGAATTGTATAGATCCTTTGCCACATACGAGTGGCACCCTGAAAGAAAAGATGAACCAGAGGGAAATCAAGGAGGGCCTGAACACGAGTTAGATCAAGGAACATCTTCTGAAAAGTCCCCAGCTGTGCAGACAGCGACACTGATGCAAATGAATCAGCTAAAATAGCACAGTTACCCCTCCTTGCACCAAGACCAAAGCCTTTACCACAAGAACCATTTAGCAGACCATCTACCGGTGGCACTCTAACCGAATTATCTCCAAAACATGCAGTCATGACACCTCCTGCATGAGAATTTGTTGAAAGATGGTGTTAACAACATGAAATATGTCGTAACAAAAATTGCAAGCCTTTTCGTCCAACAAACTCTTATATATAGGTCGAACGACTAAAACTTTGGCCTTTTAGTTTCTGCTGCAAATGTCTCAGTATGATACATATGTTGGTACAAATTAATTTTTGTTAATGTCCCACAAGAGCTGCTGTCATATACATATATACTCGTATAGTATTGTGAAACAGCAGGCTGAAATGTATTTATTGCTCATATTTTATTATTAGTTGATGTCATTTGGGTCAATTGATGTAGGTTTTTATGTCTATATGGGATATGTTTACAGGGACAAGGCTCTTGTTCAAGGTGGAAATGTAAAGTTCTGTTGCCCGCATGGTTTAGACTCTGGATACAAATTTTTCTATCTTACTGAGACTATAACAGCTCAGACGAGTACAAGTGCTAAGATGGGGTTATATATCATATATTGCTTACCAATGATTCCTGCTGCTGAAATATGAGGGTTGGAGAGAAATATGTCGTATGGTTGCACCATTTTGACCTTTGGCGCTCCACTTCTCCATATATCGATATTATTTCTCAACGAAAATGCAGTTGTGGCAGACAAACCAGGCTGTAAAGAGGCAACCATTGCTGCATTGTCGTCATGAGGACTTCCAAATCTTTTTGGTGGACCAGAATTGTGGTTGACGCAGACGTGGTAACTTAGGCCACTATCGGAAGAAGAAGCAACAGAGGCTAGATCGATTGCCATGTTCAAAGGGACATCCCAGAAACTCCCGTCTTTGTCAACAAAAAGTCCAGGAGAAGCTGCTTCTAGAGAGTTAGATATGATTCGGGAACTGCAACAATAAACAATCATACTTGAATTACGTGAAAGCCCCCCATGAACCAATAACACAAAGGAAAACATGTAAAGACCTTGTGATGGAAAACGGCTTTCTTTCGAGGTGTGTTGTTATCATCACCATAAGATTCTAAGCTGAGAAGAAGAGAATCATCGGGTGTTAAAAAGAATTCAGAGGCTAAATCAAAGGCATACAAAGACTTGTCGCTGAGCTGTCTGGCAACGTTTTTGAACCACGGACTAGATTCATCTTGTTTAAATCCATTTTTCTTGATATTTGATACCAACTTTTCTACATTCAACTGACCAAGCACCGTTCCATACCTGAATGAATGAATGAATATTATTTCAAATGTAATTAGTCAACACTTATGGTGTGCATTAGTCATTTCATAAGTCCACACAAATTTTTTGAGAGTGTTTGGGATTGCATTTTCTATCTGATGTTCTAGCTTTAAAGCGTTTTAAAAAATAACATTTCTGAATATTGTTTGGATTTAATAATTGAGAACTGGAGAGATAAATGTTAGACGGCTGCATTTCCCGTTTAAAGGTTTTTAGTTTAGATATGAGGGTAAAAAGTCATTTTTATACCAAAATAAGCAGATAAGCACGTCTCTATACCTGCTTATGGAAGAATGCTTATTTTACTCCACGATAAGCAGAAGCAATTTAGATAACCCAAACACTCTAAACTGCTAGAAAAAAAAAACACAATCCCAAATCCCAAACACTATCTAGTTATTAACATAATAAATAAAAATCACACATCACACAGATAGAAATTAGGTAGTCCTAGCTAACCAGTGAGGATCAAGGGGAGCAAAAGGTAACGAGAAGAGGCGTTGTAGAGAGAAGCCGCCATTAGGATGTATCGTTGAGTATGAAGGGATAAATGGCAAAAACATGAATCTCTGGAAGAAATCCACCTGTTTGGGTCTTGAAAGACGAACCCCTCTTGACAACCCCAGGACCGATGGTACTCCATCACCAGGAATGGGTCTGGCCACACCGTTGAGGGTGGCAGGAGTGGACAAGTCCAAGTCCCATAACCCATCATCGTCACGTACCCATCTCAACTTTCTCATTCCTATTACTACTCAACACAACACAAACATACAGATACATATAATATATTTAAAACTGGTTATTGTACATACAATTGCATATATACCTGCCATCTATTGATAGACTTAACTATATCACTAGTTGCTACTAAGCTAAGGAAATATAATATGGAGTATTAGATAGGAAAAATACATTTTCCTGATTCATTATCCACTCTAGCATTAAGTTGTAGTCATACCCGTAACTTAGATACAATTTAGTCCGTCTAACAACAATGTACTTTCTCTTACATTATGATACCAAAATAGTAACAGAAAAAACTATACCCAACATACTTTCATATTTAGTGTAGATATCAGACTTTCATAATAATTGTAGTAAAAGACGTTGGGGGCAAAGTCGGCGTTCGAGACACCTTGTAGCCTTGTAATTGGCCAAGGCGGCTATAACCGCGGATTAATCGGATTGGAACTTTTTATATATAAAAATCAAAATTATTCGTATGACATGTTGATAGGACCACAAAAAATATGTTTAGAAACATTTACCATATTTTTCAAACACTTCAAAGCGAGTTTTGGCCGAGTTTGTCTGAGTTAACCCCAAGTTTTGACTTAGTTTGGACCAAGTATTGACCTTGTAGTGAGTAACCGGTGATTAATCAGGCATTCACCTTGTAGCGAGTAACCGCCAATTACAACAATGATAATCGCTGGATGTATGTATAAGATAATATCGTCACTATTTTGGGGTTTAGGTATCATAATGACACATTCGATACCTTTGCATAACATAAACTAAACCCATTTGAAAACTAATCGACTTAAACAACACAATAGAAACTATAAAGCAATCTAAGCTACTAAAAAACCATTGCACCAATCATTTCCAATTTATCCGAAGGCTGAAGCCAACAACCAGTAAACTCGAAAGGCCCGTAGGCCATTGCAAACACATTTTTTTTCATTTGGGTGTTGGTTTTAAAAGGGGGGCATCAATTATATAACAGTAGCAATTTACACAATTAACCGAGTACATTTTACAAGAGCTTATCGGCCTTTTCTGAATTTGGATAAACTAAACCAAACAGACGCAGTTACAAATGTATGAATTAATAATAATATGAAGGTTTACCTGAAGAAATAAGGTAAGTTAAGAGTTAGATGTTGAGGAGGGAGAGGAGTAGCGGTTAGGTAGAAAGTAGAAACCCTTTCAACCCCCTCCTCCTTCCTTCAGAGGATAGAAGCAAAACCAATTTTCCAATAAATACTTTTCATTTTCAGATATTATCTTTTTCCTTTTAACTTTTATGGATGAGAAGTGATTTGTACATCAATTTATTTGCGTATTCAAAATATTTATGTTTTGTCATTTATACTACTACATTACTTAGTGAAGTGTGTGAATCAAGACATAAATATTAAAGGTATAAATGTCATAATATATTATTTTGAGTGTGTAAATAAATTGATGAAGTGTGCAAATCACCTTCCTTTATCGATAATTTTTTTCTTCAAAAGACTCGAATGATAAAATCTAATCGAGATTGGAATATTCTGTTTAAATGTTTAAAAAAATTATTTGTTAAACTATTTAAAGTTCACTGAACTAATTTATGAAGGAATAATAGTTTTGAAAGTTATAATAATAAGAAAATGCAACTAGTGTTTTAAAATACTAAAATATTTCATCGATGATTAAAGACGTTTGATCTTTTAATCTAAAAGTCTATATATTTCACTTTTATAGAACATTTATAAAAATTCACATTTCTTTTATTATTTTAATTTAACAAAATTCATTTATGTATAGTTTATTAGTTACTTAATTTAAGGGAAGTATCTAGATGTTACGATCTTACGGAAAGATCGAGATCCTGGTTAAAATCCTATGCCTTTTAAGATCCTACGAAGGATCGACTCATTTTTGTTTAAATGGATTGTAAAATCGAAAGATCTTAACTGCTAAATCGAGATCTTAAAAGCTATGCTTTTTATTATGTATAGATTTTGTTTGACGGAAAATTTGACTCTATTTAACTGGCATAGTGTTGGAGTTGATGTTGTTATTTTAATTTAAATATTGATATCATGACGTAAACAATATAGGAAGAATTGCATATATATCCCTCAGAAAGCTTAAAATTGCATATATAACTAACTGAAAGTTATAATTGCATATGTATCCTTCTAAAAGCTCAAAAATTGCATATATATCCAACTTAAAATTAAAATTTCATATATATCCTTCATCAACCATACATATTTATATAAAAATAACTATTTAATATGAATTTACAACTCTAAAATCAATGATAATTCCAATTATAAAAAAAAATTAAAATGACCTTTTCTTTTCTTAAAAATTTGTTGGTAGTAATATATATTTTCATTGTAAAAATACTTTATTTTTTTATACGTATATAACAATCATGATATATATTGATGAGTTTATTTCATTCATTCATATTATATATGATATAAGTTGATTTTTTTGTGATGTTAAATATCGTCTTGATGTATTATTTTTGTCATCAAGTTCATTTTGAACTTTGATACATCGTACGTTTGAAACAAATGTTACTTTTGTTATTTAAATTTATAAATATCATAAGTTAGAGTTCATAATTATTGAATAATTATTTATATATAAGTATAGACATATTATCATGTGTTTTACATAAAAGGATATATATGCAATTATGAATGTTAAGAAAGAATATATATGAAATTACAAAAGTTTATTAAGGATATATATGCAATTAGTATTTTAAGTTTGATATATATGTAATTTTTAGACTTTTGAAAAGATATATATGCAATTATGAATTTAAGTTGGATATATATGTAATTTTGAGCTTTTGCAGGGATATATATGCAATTCTCCCAACAATATATGTGTGTAATAGCACGTAGTGGCCCTTTATAGAGTTAAATAAAAATGTTTTTCCCAGATATATTTATTTAAACTATAAATAGGAATTACATGAGTCGTTGTTATATATACAAATCTCGTATATTTATTTTCATATCAAAGTAACTCGTGTTCAAATTTTCATATTTATATTCTCGCTAAGATAATTTTAGCCGAATTTAATTTTCAAACTCCTGTATGCACAGATTAAACTTATAAAAAATACTAACATGATTCCTTACTTAAACTCATAAAAATAGAAATAGCAAGCTTGTTTATAAATGTATAAGATCTCGAATAAATCCACAATAACTCGTATTTTCTTTGATATATAATAAACCTATGCATATGTATGAATTTATTGATGACATCAAATGTTTAATACTTTTATATATCCAATTCTCGTGTTTATTGCCTTGTTTTATACTATTCTTATAAAAATCTGGTACTTAATTCGTTTATATTTCAGGTTCATATAATTAAGGCATTGGAACGGAAAAGATACGGAAAATGAAAAAAGGACAAACAACAAGAAAAATCGCATTCAAGAGGAAACTACGGCGTAGTTTGACAGATTAACTACGACGTAGTTAATCATTGTTGGAGAAGGATTATGCTGACGTCACAACTACGGCGTAGTTGGAACTATTAACTACGTCGTAGTTAGTTTAACTACATGAACTAAAGGTTAATCAAGGCATGGGAACGAAACGACGTGAAAGATGGATGCTTCTAATGACGATATACTTATGGAGTTATTTACTTATGATTTAGAGTTCATTATGGAAGGCTCGTAAAAGAATCGAGTGAATAAACGAAGCCGAAAATTGATGAAATGTTCCCAAGATATCTCCAAAAGTGTGCTTTAGTATTTTGACCATAACTCCTTCATACGAACTCCGTTTTAGTTGATTCAAGCGGCCACCAGTGACAGAGGTGAAAAGAGAGAGATTTTTTTTTTATTTAAACAAAACCCTTTATTTTTTATTTTTTTTTTCCCCTGGGTGGGATGGAAAAAACCTACTGCATGAGTTACCCTTAACTACGGCGTAGTTTGACACCTCAACTACGTCGTAGTTGGTTCGAAGCCTATAAATAGAGGCCAAATTCAACCCTAATATTCATTCATTCTTCCTCCCATCTCAGGGGACAACTAGAGCACCATCCCTAGGAGTTTTCCAGCACTCTTCAACCACTTTTGAAGGGAGAATTTAGTCCCGATCGTCATCATTATTAGCTTAACATCAAGTAATTTGTATCAAACATTATGTTTAATTCGATCTATCTTTTATTCATTACTATTTGTGTAGTTTATATTATGATTGGCTAAACACCTTGAGTGTTAGCGTTGTTAAGATTTTATTAATGTGATGATTCTTACTTCCTGTTTAATTATCATTTATAGGGTATCTGGTTACGCGCGATCCAACCCCTCTTTTAATGTATCAATAAGTAAAGATAAATATAAATACACAACAAAGGATCAGAATTCGCGTAAAGCCGAGACCCAAGAAAACGGAAGCATAAATAGTGTTCCCGGGTCGAGTTATTCCCAACGAGGGCAGAAATGAAAATCGCAAGACGATGATGAATTAGTGTTTGGGGATGTCACAAGGAATAGTATTCGGCACTAAAATTAAAACAAAAAGCAAAAACAACATAAAAATGATCAAAGAGAATAACAGACACATTGAATCCAAAACTAGGAAATGGCAAAAACACTTTAAACTTTTAAACTAAGACACAAAAATAAGCACACATAAACATAAGACAAGTTAAATAAGCTAAACTAACTCAAAATAAGGAGCAAAATATAAAAACATAAGCTAAATTTAAACAGAAAAATACAACAGTACTAACAACGATACTAACAGTATTTAACTCTCACCCGTACTAACTTGAGTTAGTACGCTAAGGCTACAAGTTAGTACTGTTAGCTAAGGATAGTACCTGCAGATGCTAACAAGACTTAAAGAATTAACAAAATACGCAAACAGCAAAGGAAAAATGGTTTTAATCTACTTAAGAATCTAAGGAAATCTTAAACAAGCTGAAATAATAATCGGATAAGCAAAATGAACAAGAAGTACTACCAGTATTATACTGACAGTACTAACTTAAGTTAGAACTGCTAGTGTAAGTTAATACTGTTACCTTTGAAATCCATTGAAAATGAACAGCAGTACTAACTTTTGAGTTTAGTACTAGGTAGTGTTAAGTTAATACTGCTCCAAAAGTAGAACTAGCAGTATAATTTTATTATACTAACGTTTTAAAAAGTAAACAAACAGTAACTAAGCTCAAAATAAGCACTAGAACATAACACGACAAAAGCACAAATAAGCAGTATCACAATCAAAAGAAAAAAGAGAGAGAGAGACTTACAACACCACCCTTGCTCAAAACAGGGTCTAACAATGAATCTACAAGCTCTAGCTTTGGCATAAAACAAGCTAAGTGAGAAGTCATAAGCCCATCCAAAACTGCTTTATCATCCATAACAATAAGCTGAGTAATTTGAGAGTGATTGTGTGAATTCTCGTTAACTACTTAACTGTTTAAGTTCACTTAGTTACACACAGTTTGTAAACAAAACTTATGAGAGCTTTTGAACATAAAACAACTCAGTTCAAGAAACATAACACGTTAGAGGATATAAAAAGTGACTTTATAAAACGATAAACTTGCATTAAAACTTGGAAATTGTACCAAAGCTGAAGTACAGACTAGTAAATTGACTGAAAATAAGCTTAAGTTAAATTAAAAACTAAAACCTAACTAGATAGATTAAGATAATTTACAAGGCTTACAAAAAGCTCTATATATAGCCGAAGTATTGGACTTGCATCTTGTGCTTCTTTGGAGAGATAAAACCAAGTGTGCTAGTTGTGTGAGGTGAATCTAGAGCAAATCCCAGCCTTTGATTTCTTTTGAGCTTCTTTGGAGACAATCTCAGCCATCGAAGTGCTTTGGGAATGGAGAGGGATTGCCAACATGGACTTTATAAAGCTGGGGGGGAAAGTAGGGTGGATGAAATGATTTGGTAGGATGTTGAGTGATTTTGCAGGAGAAGTATGGGAGCAAAACAGGGTGCTGGCTGGTTTTGGTATTGGCGGGAAGATTGGGAAAAGGTTTATACAAGTTGGGTTGTGACAGAGGGAGGTTGAAGATGATTAAGGGTATGTTTGGTTTGTGTACAAGAAAAGCCCCTCCACATCTTTCTTCTTTTCATTCTCTTTTTCCCCTTTCTTTCTTTTATAAATGAAGTTTCCCAAATTGGCATAATCAGTCCCTGTGGTTTATATAATAATATAACTTAGGGGTTTGGCATTTTTGACCCCTCAAGTTATATTTTTCTTTGCTTTTTCTTCTCGGAGTTGACTTGACTTTGATTGGGCTTCGTCTTCACACACTTTTCCATCCCGTGTCCGGTTTTGTCGCTTTTTGCTTGGTTTTTCGTCTTTTTGTGAGATATCCGTTCCTGCACAACACAATTAGCAAAACAAGCATATATTTGGCATTTTGAGTCCGTTTTTGGTTATTTTAGCTCGTTTTTAAAGGTAAAAGGTATGTGTAATTAAGCACATACCAAAATCCCCCAAACTAAGATGTTGCGTGTCCCACGCAATGCTATGAAGTAAGCACTCGAGAAACCAAAAATCTCAAATCCCCTCGACTAATAACTTGGAAAAGTAGCCAAGCGTTTATCAAAGGGAATAAAAGAATCAATAGCCTTGACAAGTCCCGGTTCTCACCAATTTTTATATTTACACAACTACTCAAAATTTTTTTTTTTTTTTTTTAAGTGACTGACTTTCTTAATTTATCAACAATGGGATCATAGAATGAGAAACGTTCATAGAATAATCCACGGACGTCCTGACGGATAATTTCATCGTCCCCGATTTTTTCACAAGTCCCAAGCTAAGCAATTAAACAAGATCATTGTCGATATAAGTTTAGATGTTAAGCCCTCATACTTATGACTTGTGAACTTTTTACTCCCAACATGGATATATGATTTGAATGTGTGTGCTCGCATCAACCATAGATCAACTTATTTTCATAGTCATAATTCAAGATGAATCACGACTCAAAGCAACAACTTATTAGGTACTTGTAACTTGATTTTAAACCATAGAACTTTTTGCAACATATTCATCACTATACTCATAAGTTCTTAAAGCTAGGAATGCGTTGCTTAGTTTGAACACCTACCTAGGCCTCGCTCCCTAGTAGGATATCACAACCAACGACCGGTGTTCTTAGTTTGAAAACCCACCCCGTTGCTAGCGTAGTGGGAAATCACATCAACACCTTCTTCCTAATATGGCTAAGAATCGGCGGATTGACGTCTTAGTTTGAACCCCCACCTCGTTGTTAGCGGAGTGGGATATCACGACACATCTTTTACTTGCTCCATAAAATCAACTGTATGCTTCATTGGCAAAATTTCAACATTCATGCTTCTTTGGCATTTATCTTTTAAATCACTACAAAATCTCGTTTTGAAAACTCAAGTTACAAATTTGAAGCTTTTTCTGAAAACATCGATTGACTTAGTTGAATTAAATTGAGTACGTATGATTTAGGTGGATTAGAAATTCACGGGAGAGAAAACCACAAGTTATTTGTATAAGTTTTTAGAAGAATCTTGCTTAGCACATAAACTTATATTTAACTCTATCATTTCTCGTTCTTCACATTATTAAAATTCAAAGCAATAGAATTTGTGAAATCTTGGCCTAAAGGAACTAGCTAGGTGTAACATTCCATATTTTCAGGTCATTTGCAATGCTATTTAAATTCACTATATTTTTTTTTCCCATACGCATTCGCTTT
>BQNB010160341.1:0-14809 GCA_026074375.1 Tanacetum coccineum | reverse complement strand
AAGGTAAGTTGATGTTCATTGGGCAGTGCCATGAGCAGAAGACTTCTGGCCTTTACATCATTCTTTTTACAAATCTTTTCTTCAGCTGTAGAAGGCACAGTCATCTTTAATCCTATTGATCGACCAGTTTCTGTTGTTGTAACAGGAATAGGTACCCACGAATTCCCATTCTCTATGACCTCCTATAGAGCATAATCCTGAATCTGAAAGTACTGTTTGATCCTTATCTCCCACATCTCATACTCCCCGAGTTTGAGCATGGGAAGCTTTGCCAACGCATTGTTCTGAGAATTTTCCAACTCCATTACTCCTAGATCAAAGTTTCTCAAAGCACAGGCTCTGATACCACTTGTTGATCCCACGCCTTGATCGGTTCTTTATGTAGTAAAGTGTATGTTACCTTGGATGAATCCAAAATAACAATGGTTGAGACTTTGTTTGTATATCAAAGTGTATTTGGAATCTACACTTTGATACTTTAGAGGTAATTATCAATGGAACAGTAACCACCAAAGAACAATGAATAAAACACAAACTGCTTTAATATTATTAGGATAATACGAGTACTCTTGTAGTACTAGGGTTACAAACCTTAAAGCTATTCTTTCTCTAAAATGTATCTAAATCTCTTAGGCATAAGCAACTTATATTAAACCTTAAACTAGGATCTCCTTTTATACAAACAATGAGTCCTTTACAAGATAAATTATGAACTATTTGGAAGTTGTTACAATTCAAATACAAATATAACATATATACATTTCTTATTTTTCTCTTTGCATCCTTATCTCCAAGTCAGCAGCTTCGACCATTAGCAATATTAATCTTTCTTCTAGCAGTATTAACTAACTCTGGCAATACTAAGTTTGTACTGGCAGTACTAACTCCATTAGTACTGTTAGTTATACCTTGGCAGTATTAACACTTGTGAAGATTTATTCCCAACACTAGTTTAACCATAAGCTCGAATGAGCTTATGATAAGCTACGGGTTTCCATTGTTTAGGCCTGTTGGGCCGGTTGGGCCCAAGCCGTGAGCTTATGTGGGTCATACAAGGCCCATGGTTTTCCCTAGTAATTTATGTGTTATGAACAATGTGGTCTAGTGTCCTAAGTCGTGTATTCATCACATGTATACGTCGTGCATTACATGCATTCGTATGTCAAAGTTGCATATGCAATCACAAGCCATCGTAGCTTGTTTACCATGAACGTTTACGTATTGATTTGTTAAAAGTTCGTATATAAGGTATACGTACACCTCGAGGCCTAAGTTTTTATATAAACAAATGGTTTAAAGCCTTCACTTGTTAATAATCTCATAGATTATGTGTTTCCTTGCACACTTTCACCACACAAGTCGTTATACGTAATGGTATTGTGTATAACTAGCACGTTTCTTATTTAACATGCGTGAAATTACTCTGGTGCATCATATATATCCATATGCGACATATAATCTAGATAACAAGGAAAACATGTATAGTATAATTGCCATAGGTTCGAATACGACTTACAAGTGGTCCTAGAGCTTGTTCTCGAGCGTGTGTGCAAAACAAAGCTACTCACGTGTGAGACACGGCCCAAAATATTAACCTAAGCTTCAAAGCTTAATGTATACTCAAACCCTAGCTCGCATAAACCCTTGAGGTCGCGTATGCAAACCCTAGTGAATATATGTTGACTCGAAACAAGATGTGTGGGTGTGCTTGGGTGCGGTTTATGACCCGAACAAGAGAAAACAGTATATGTGTTTATGGTTTAAGTGAGTGTGAGTTGTAAGAGTGTTACGTGTTAAGTGTGGGTGTGTATTTATAGGCAATGAGCTATTTAACTCTCCTAGTTTCACAAACAACCCAAACCGAACCAAATTCGTGCCTAGGAGGTGGTTTTTGAAGTTTTCTAGTTAACTACACCTTGTTTTGTTAAACCACACAAGTACAATCTTTAATTACTTGCATGATGTGCAAGATTTACTTAAGATCATACAAATCTTATGGATTTGTGTATGTTTGTTGCTTAGCAGTGGCCTAAGGGGCAAAAGAGAAACAATTTGGTTATTATCCAATGTGTAATAGCCATTAGGAGACCATTAGGACTAATATTAATTACCAATGGGATGTACATGTACTTAAAGATCAAAAATGAAGATTTCTAGTTGGTTTATGTGTACCTATGTGTATAACCGGCCCCCTTATGGTTTATATACACAAAATTTATTTATTTTTGGGTTAAGGTAGTAAAAGTGGGTATTGGTTTGAGTCTAGGTAAGTCTAGGTATTTCCGGGGTGTGTCCAAATGTATTTTATTGCAAAACGTAACCCTTTTACATGACCAATAAAAATAAAATACGCAAAGTACATAATTATCTTCTTAATAATTATTTCTTACTTGGGTGATGTAAACCTTAATTTATTTGATGACCGTTTACATTAAATGGTTATTTCTAGTCTACGCGATTTAGCTCAAAAGCAAAATTAAAAGTAAAGGCGTATCGAACCAAAATAAATAGTGACAAATAATAGGAGTCGTAAAATAACCTGAAATTGAGAAATGTTACAATTAATACATTGGTAATTAAGTAAAAGAAAACATATTTTTTAAACTTTGCGTGTGCTTGCATTCTTCTAACACACACACATAATTATATTCTTTTTATAAACATATAGTGTTTTACAAAAGATGTGTGTTGTATTAAAATAGTTAGAAAAATTATTCATATACTAATAAAATGTCAAAAACTATGCATACTATGCATAACAAAAAATAGTTTTTCGCACACGCAAAATATATTACAATCTTGAAGTAAGAAATTAACTTGTCATTATTCATCAACCTCACACTTACAACTAGCCTTAGGATTAGTGGAACACACTATGAAAATCTTTATTTGTCTTCTTTTAAAAGAGTTTTTGTAAGGGTCAAGAAAGATTTCGAATATATATCAACTCATTATTCAAACTATGATTGATGTTATTATCGAATCTAATTGACAAGTTTTCGAGTATGGACAAGAAATTGGATTCTTATTTGTCTAGCTTTAAGATAATATCAAAATATAACAAGAGATATTATCTTAAACCTACATACTCAATCACACTCGATTGATATGAAAATAATGACATCCCTCTTTCCAAGACGATAAGAATATGCATCAGATCATAACTCACACTTGTGTAGATGCTGTCATATTGAGTCTACTTGTCTAATAGTTGTGTTTCGAATATTTGGCAAATATATGCATAAAATACACAATGAAGTAGGATTAACGACTTGAATGTTTTGTCTAAAATATTTAAGTAATTTACCTTGAAATGCAATTGGTAAAGTCGTCATCTCCGAAAAGCCAAACATGAGCAAATGCACAACATATGTAACTTTGCTCAAACAATTCAAAAGCACAACTCAAAACTCAAACTATATTCTCATCAAAACTCTCTCTTACTTTATCAAATAAGCATAATATTTCTTCTTCGTCAAATGAGAACCCTTTAACCATCTAAGGTTAGGACTAGGAAGAATTGAACATATTCCACAAAACATTATCGTGCTTTCTTTCAATAAATGATCGTAAGAGGATTTGGAATATAAAGATGATTATTATTCAAACGATAATCAATATCATCATTTAATCTAATTACAAGAATATGAACATGAAATTAAGACTAGGATTTATCTAGATCACATAAATATCAATCAAATGACCATACATATTTTTTTTGTCTATGGTTCTCGTCGTATGGTATATATAAAATACTAGGCAAATCCAAACTCTTCACCCTTGACCAAGGTAAAAAGTCAAGACCTACCTAGAA
The DNA here is from genome assembly GCA_026074375.1 of Tanacetum coccineum. Classification (NCBI taxonomy): domain Eukaryota; kingdom Viridiplantae; phylum Streptophyta; class Magnoliopsida; order Asterales; family Asteraceae; genus Tanacetum; species Tanacetum coccineum. The sequence goes on along the minus strand of BQNB010160341.1, from coordinate 10,995 downwards.
ATAAAATATATAAGATATTTCATTGAGTCTAAAGTGTTCAAATGTTGTGTTATTAGCTATGGTCAAATTATACATGCTAAACTTAATACACTCTAAGTAGGATTGACGACTTATGAATTTCCATCAGGAAACTTATAAGTACTCAAACTTGATAAGCAAGACTTGGATGTCATTTCTGAAAACTCAAACCGAGAACCCTTATAACTTATATAAGTTTCTCTTAATAACCTAATATCAACACCATCTCCCAAATAATGGAAAAATGATTCTTGCCCAAATTTGGCACTCTATGAATTCGATGGATCCTTCGTCTTAGATTCATCTTCGGTTTAGGTAAATCTGCCCTATGGCATTAGAATTAAACATCTTCCTTTTGTCAATCACTTAAAAGTCCAACATACATGTAACTAAACTTTAGTTAATCATCATTATTTCTATAATGAAATATTCACAAGATCTATTGAGGTAAATAACCTCTAATTGAATTCTTTATAAAATAAAGCCATGCAAGGTGCATTCTTTGACACTCCATTATTGAGTATTACAGTTTGTCACTTCTTAAGGCATTACTCCTAGGTCCTAGATGACTCATTCTCTCTTAGACATACAACAACTTGCTTGCTCTCTCATTTAACCTTAGAATTCCACACATCTTGATTAGGATTATGCGAACCAAATTAAAGTATGTTAGTTGAGTCATGTTAGGCCTTCTATGAAAAGATAATACAAATTTTTATCTTTGTACACTTCTGTAGGCAAAATATAGGAATTATATTTTGTCTAAACATGAGAATGACTACTGGAGAATCTATTATACTAGAAATTCAATTTGACCTAACGGTTGAATTGCTTCCAAGAGTAAAGTTGGGTTTTTGGTATAACCCGTAAAAATGGTCCTGTTTAGCCTGAATTGAGCACCACTAGTGATAGTCTCATATTCATTCTCTAATTTGATTAAATGACTCTTCCTAAATATGCCTAATGATAGTCTACATCGATAGACTTTGTATCTCATTAGGAGTGCAACTACTAAGCAAGTAGAAAATAGATTTCTTCTTAATCAATCTAGACAACATGCACCTCACATATGTGCTTTGAAGCATCAATATGATAATTTGCTCCCATATGATGCAAGTATATGACTTCATGACTATTTTGATGCTCAACAATTAATTGTATATCTATTAAATGCATGTATATTATAAAGGCGTTTGTCTTTTTCTAGCAGTTTAGATAAAATATCTCTTAGTTTATCTAAATGACACATGCTCCTAAATGCTAAATGCTAACATGTTTTACATGATGATTACATTTAAAATTATCATGTTTTGTTTGCGTCATCTTACATGACTTACATGTTAATTGTGCACTTTACACTATGTTAGGTTGATGTATGACAAATAAGGTTTTAGATGTCATTTTTTTTTGTTTTTAACAGGTCTTACACATTAATCTTGTTGATTTTTGTGTTGATGCATGCTATAGATAAAACTTGCATGTTATATCTATATGTTCTATAACATCTATGTATATATATTTCTCACACTAGAATATCCTTTCTTCGCGTATGGGGCACTAATCTAAATTTTCAAAAGAGTCATAAAATGGTCTTAAATCTTCTAGAGTCTTCACTCAAACATCTCTTTTGATGCATCGTTCTTGATTTTCTTCAAATCATCTAATCTTTTAGTCTAATTAAGCTTGATACAAAATCTAACGCTCCTTCTATGTAGGTTGACAAACTTTAAATATTTCATCTGAAATATCTCAAGTATCTTTAACTTGCAGATGTGCAAATGTTAAAGGTCATATCCAAAAAATTCCTATTCAAGTCTTTTAACAACATAAGTTAAAACGCTCTCCTTTTCTCTTTGACGAAACATTCTTTCTCTTCGACGAAAATACTCTATCTCTTCGATGAAACATTCTTTCTCTTCGATGAGAACATTCTTTCTTTCAATGAAAACACTCTTTGTCTTTCGATCACACCTCTTTCTTCTCACTCAACCCCGCCTCATCAACCGTAGAGATGTCTAATCCCTTTCACTTGGGCTATTTCGGCTACCACTTTAAGATCTCCCTTACCCTCGTCATGTGATTGTTCTATAAACATTCACAATACTTGAGAAGACCACCATCCGTTTTGACATTGTCAAGCTCGTCACCTCCATCTTCGTTTTTTTCGTCTTTATTATTATTAATATTATTATTATTATTATTATTATTTTCGCGCACGAAAACATACGAAGATCACGTCACCATTTCCTTCGGGACAATGTCCAAAAGGAAACATCTCCATCGAAAAGGTTGCGTCTGAAGATAAAATCGCCGACATTTTTTCTTTACCCCTCAATCGCGAATTATTAAATTATCTTTCGTCTTTGTTTAGGATTGATGGAAACACATTTCCATAAATCTGTTTCTCCTCTTTTCTTCTAGTTTCGATTCTAGTCGGTTCCATTCCATGTAGTGACAAACTTAACTTACTTCTCCGAAGAAGTACTATAAGTATTTTTTAATTAGCGAAATGCAAATTAAAATGTCACTCTTTTCAAATTTTTTTTATTAACAATCGATTCCAAAACACCTTTGCTGGTGGCGGTCCCCATAAACCAGGCGGCCCCCTAATTAAAATAGGCAGCCCGCATATATATATGGAACCGCCAGTAGCAGGATTGTGATATCTTTCATTTCCTTCTCTAATTCATAAATGAACACCTGTTTTCCTCTCTTCATTCTTCTTTCTATGAGTTAAGTCTACTCCACACCCAAAAACTATACCTCATTTCCTCTCGATAGATCACATGGTCCATCCTCATTTCACCAAACACTCCTAAGCATAGTTGCTTATGTTTTCAAGTGTCAAGTAGAATTTTCATTAATGAAATGCATCTTTATCAATCGCATTTCCTTACAATCGATTGACTTACAATCCACCACTTACAATAAATCCCTCCACATGACCAACCTTGGTCCTCAAATTGCATACGTCTTTGTCTCAAAATTCTTAGATGATTCTTCTATCTCACAAATGTTTCTTTCTCTTCTAGTAGTCGTTTCACTTCTGATTGTCTTTTCTTCTTCTCAAGTTTCTTTGAACTTATAAACGTTCACTTTTCAATACTTATTTTAAGTCTCCCTACATCTCATAACCATTTCTTCTCACTTCATAACGTTTCTTCTCTCTTTCTAATAGTCTTGGTTGCTATTAGAAGTCTTCCTATATCCTTGACAACTTAATTATTTCATCCGAATTATTTAAGTAATTTGCGAAATGCAAATGTCACTCATTCGCAAAACTCTCAATTTTCTAGAAAGTGAAGAACATAAAGAAGATATTCTATCTTCAAGTGTTACTGAGTCACCACAATGTTGAGTCTCTCATTATTCTTCCACCTTGAAAGAACCACTACCTCATTTCACATCCCATCTTTGTTCCTCAACATTGTCAACCAACAAAACACCAAACAAACCTTTAAATTCCCAATCATTACCTTTGTCTCGAATTTGGATAAACATGCACGTCAATGTCTAGTGCAAATGATATATCAATCCTTTCTAACTACCCTTCGTCAACGTTCCTTCTTTAGTCTCGCTCATCCTTCCCTACTTCTCGGCTCTATGGAATCTCTTTTTCATTCTCATCCAAGAGCATATCATCTCCATTCTCGTCCTATCTATTTTTTAATCATTTTAAAGTATATATTTTGGCATATTTCGCCAAGATATTAAATGTCATTCGTCTACTTTTAAAAAGTTATTCTCGTAATTATTTTTTTGTGTTAATTGAATATAATGAATCCATCTCTCGGTTTTATTAAAGTCGGTCTAATCTCTTGTCTTTTAAACATATGTCTTGAGTATTTTATTAATATTTAAATTGTTTTGATTTTTAAAACAATAATTGCATGTGTCTAGCTTCCAACTTTCTTTTAAAGTGTCATACTTTATAATAAAACCTAGAAGTGCACATGTTCTAGTTCCCCGCTAATGTTTTGCTATATGTATTTAATACGTGCCTAGTCTATAACTTTGTTTTGTAGACAACATTATCTTGATCCTTGGTTCCCCAAACAAGGTGGGAGCATACACCTGAGGGCAGCAATTGCAAGCACTCTATCTTTTAAATTTGCACAACTTCTGAGCATCGATGGTAATTTATTTAATCCATAGATCCGCTAGAGTCAATATACAAGGAAAAATGATTTTTCATGGGGAAGCAATATGAAGGGGCAGTCGGGGAGTTAGGAGATATGTGGGTAAATAGCATGAAGTTGGTTAAACTATGATGATAGAAGACTTCACTAGGATGATGCAAGCTCACTTTTATTGGAAGATAGGATTGGAGATTGTCAATATCACATTGAAGGGTTCATTCATACTCCAAGTACCTTCACCTGCTCCATTCAAAATCACCCTCAAAACCTATGGTCCTCGTCTTATACTTCAACTTATATCTTGAATGTACCCTACCTTCTTTTCAAGCCTTCTCCTCATCTATCATGACCTCCTCTAAATTATCCAAACATAACTTCTTCAACCTACACATAACTTCTTCTTATTCCTCCAACCTATATACTTGGAGCACCTACCTTTTTCCTAATTCTTCAACCTATACACTCCAAAGTACCTACATTCTTCTCTTGCTTACCTCTCATTCTCATGACATTTTCTAAATATCAAGAAACCACAATCTCCTTCACCTTTATTTTTATATGCTTCCCTCAATACCTATATACTCAAAGCACCTATCTTCTTCTCATTCCTCTAACGTATATACCAGAGCACATACCATCTTCTCATATCTTTGTCTCATATTCACATAATACCCTTTTGCTTCGACAAAAGAGGGAGAAGGGAGTGTAAACTGGACTAACTTTTAACTTGACTATGTGTTATGTTTACATAGTTTGTCTCATTAAAAAGGGGGAGATTGTTAGTGCAATATTACGATATTTAATCTATACGGATCTCTTTAGGTTTTGGTGATGCAAACATTGGGACTTGTAATACGTAAGTAAAGTGCGCAGTTACTCGGAATTACAAATCATCAATGCATCATGCAGCTACATCTCTTCGACATCATCAAGTATGCATCATGACGGACATTGGTTTACACATGACGGTAAATCCACGATTACAGGTATGGATAAACAAATCATTAAACTTAATTAGTGATCAAGAAAATAATTTTTATTCTTTATCCATCATATTTTTATTATAAAACTAGACTTTTATAAAAATACACAAAATAGTTTTAATTAAATAAAATTAAGTTTTATTTAAAAACATAAAATTTAAAATTCAAATTTTCCCTCCAAAACTGCTGCCAGCTAAGTCAGATAAACCTTCCCCACAAAAAAACAAAAATCAGAGCGTCAGTCTAGGGGCGGCCCCCTTAGAGCCTAGGCGCCCCCTTATATATAAGGGACAGACGCGGACTGTACAAAGATTGACCGTTGTGGAATCCTGGCTATAAATACAGGTCCACCCCTTGCTGAAAATTAACCCTCTTTGCACAGATTTTTCAAATTCATTTCTCACTCTAAAATCCCCTTTCTCTCTCTAAATATCTTGATCACTAATATAGTTTAATCTTGTTTAAATGTGATCCAATCTTCTATCATTTCCTTCTTCCTTCATGTGCAAGAGAAGAACTTCGGTCATCTTCAAGATTCGATAGTCTAGTTAGTCCATTTGTAACATTTGTTACATATAGATAGAGTCTATGTCTTCCAATCTTTAGTAGCGTTTAGATCTAAATGATGTATTGTATGATATCATCTTTCACGGCCCGGATGATGATTCTTGGATTTGGCTAGTTTCTAGAGAGAGAAACACATGGAGAGATAATTTCTAGAGAGAGAAAGATCTATGTGTAAAATGCAAATGAATAATGACTAGCTTGCCTCTTCCAAAGTTAGAAGAGGCTTAAAGTAATTATTCCACGGGATTTTACTAATCTTAACTGAAACCGAGAAATAAATCTTTCACGGGATTTTACAAAGTAAGAAAACCGTAAAAGAATTAAGATTTTAGTGACATATTTCGCTTGGAAAAAATTAGCATAATTCGCTTGATGACTTATGACATGTTTCGCTTGATGAAAACAAACATATTTCGCTTGAGGAACCTGTCATATTTTGCTTGTTTGAAAACTAACATATTTCGTTTGAAAATCTGTCATATTTCACTTGGAATCAACCTGTCATATTTCGCTTGACAATTGTCATATTCCGCTTGAATACATATTTCTCTTGGAATCAACCTGTCTTATTCTTTTTTCTTCATATATTTTTTTTTTTTGCCTTGATTAAAACTCTACATATTCCGCTTTTTTCCTTCAAACATTGCATATTCCGCTTCCTTATAAACAGAAGGCTATACTTCGAGCAAACACTTATTTTTCAACAAAATCAACAAAACACACCCTTTTTGACAGTGACCTTGATTTTTCTTACACAACTAGTTACCTTATGCCTAGATCTTGCTTAAAAATAAAACAATAAACACATCCAAGCACAAAAACTGAGTTTTGATTTTCGAACCAAAAATCCAAAATGTAACTAAAGAACACGATTTAATCAAGATTAGAACGCCCACAAGCTTACGAAATCACCACATAGCTCTGATACCAATTGTATGATATCATCTTTCACGGCCCGGAGGATGATTCTTGTATTTGGCTAGTTTCTAGAGAGAGAAACACATGGAGAGATAATTTCTAGAGAGAGAAAGCTCCATGTGTAAAAAATTGCGAATGAATAATGACTAGTTGCCTCTTCCAATCAGTTGGAGGAGGCTTTTATTATTTCTTTACAATATACCTGGTATTAGTACCCGACTTAATACCGAAAGTCATACGATTAACTATTAAACTACGAGTTATAATAAACAGAAAAATATACGGGGCGACCGAGTCTTTTTCTAATATCTAACATGTATATATTTGGATGGGTTGATTGAGGGTTGGTTAGTATTTTAGGTCTTAAAATACATTGGTGAAGTGGTAGACTGGTTCTAGCGAAGATTAGGACTCGACATCTAGCTTAGTGTTAGAAAATAATGTAAGCGACGCGGTTTATGTGTTTAGGCCATAAAACACAAGGCTTGTTATGTTAGGCCATAAAACATAACGGGTTTGGTTATACCTGAAGAAGAACTCGACATCTAGCTTAGTGTCGGAAAATAATGTAAGCATTGGTATAAGGTTTTCTCCGCCGAAAGGGAGCTTGTTGATTAGTGAAGTAACTCTCGAGTTGGATACTCGGGGAGTGGAGTAGGGCAAAGAGGAGCTTCGTGACTAACCACTATAAATCACCGTGTGCTTGGTTTTGCATTCTTCTTTTTACCTTTCGCTTTACTTATTTCTTTACATTTACTGCTTTACTTTTATACTTGCATTGTGTCATGGTTGTGTATATCTTGTTAGTTAAGGTTGTGTAGCTCTTTGTGCTAAATATTGTGAGTATGATTATATTGTTAGAATATGTGTTAGCTATTATAAACCAATTATCAACACTTCTCATATTGCGTCATCACTTGGTGGTGAGTTGATACAAAAGATGCTAGTCTGAAACCTTCTTCTGGAAGGCGGTCACATAATTCATCGGCGAACCCCCTGATAACTTGGCGGCACCATAAATATATGGGACCGTTAAGTTGTAAGAGTCGATGTAATCTTTGATTTAAAGTTTTTTAATTGAAACGTATTCACCCCCCCCCCTCTACGGTTTCCACACTTAGGATCAGCACTATTCAAAGTACTTTCTATAATTTTTTTTAGATTTTTCCAATTTAATTTAATATTTTTAATGAATTTTTTTATTAAAACTGTTTTTAATTCATATTAAATAAAAAGTATATATAATTCTTTTTTTTTAAATTTTCTTTTATCATTTAGGACTTAGAAAAATAAAATTTGCTTTTGTAGGATTAAAATTTTAGAATTTGGTCTTTTAAAGATCGGGGTTTGAATCCCGTTCTTGTTTTTTTTGTGTTTTAACTATAATTGCTCTCGTTTTAGGATTTCCTTTGATTTTTCTAATAATTTAGTCATTTAGGATTTATAAAAAATTAAAAAATCATTTTAGGATTAAATATTTTGATAATTTAAGGTTTTAAGTCACGTTTTTAGGATTCCTGTTATCGTTTTTAGTGATTATTCACTTGTTTTTAGTGATTATTCCTGTTATCGTTTTTAGTGATTATTCCTGTTATCGTTTTAATTACTTTAGTTTTTAGCATGCCTTCACTTGTTTTTGCATTTTATTAATAGAAATAGAAAACCAAATCAACTTGTGATTATTCAAGCATTGTTCCACAAACCGATTCTCGAGTTTCAAATTCACGCCTCGACGGGAAACGACCCGAGATGTTTTTTTAGGGTTTTTTGCTTTGGATAAAAGTAAGAATCTACTAAAAGCCTCACGGAATACTTAACTCTCTACTATCATTGATATTATCCTTACGTATTTATATTTATTTATTTATTTATATATACCAAAAGGGATGAAGTCAACGGGCTTGGATTGTAATCTAATATTGTCCATGTTTTGGGCTCTTAGCCCACTTTAAGCCAAGTACCAAAACCCTCGTAAAAATACCCTCTACTATATTTTCTAAACCAAAATCAAATTTTACAAAATCTAGAAACTCGTTTTCTGTAACACCCCCAAAATGGGTCGCAGCGGAATAAGGATCCGGGGCATGTTACTTCAAGATCAACAGCACAAGATATATATAAGAACGACACAAAAGTCATTTAAACTGATACATTGGATTTAAATAAAAGACATATTACAAAAGCTTATAGCTTTACTTGTTCTTGTTTATTATTACAAAAGATAACATTGATATCCCAAAACATGATGCACATATATCTTTAACAGGGCAATCCAAAACACAATCCAATGCATCCTTGGCATCTCGTGCCTAATGACCTCCTGAAAACATTGCTTTAAAACGTCAACAAAATTGTTGGTGAATTCATAGGTTTATGTATTTAAATTATGCAGGACCGCAAGATTTTCCCGTGATGTTACAACATATGCCAACAATCACAAAACCAGATTATTGTTGCACTAAGCTCATGACACCGAAGCTCAACCTATATTTGCTATTTTAGCAGTTATTTGCCCGTACAGATGTTGTAACCCGCAACATCCAAGTCCGACATGGTCAACGTTCGTTCCCAGTGATAGCTAATCACCCAAACGGGGAGGTTAATCCCAATAGATCTATTTATATCATTCGCGCTCACATAATGTAATTCACAACTACATCTATGCAATTAACAGTTCATGAATAATGGGCTCAGGAGGGTTATCGCAACTTAGGCAAACACATAATCAATATATTACTTTCAACACTTGCGTCCAATTTATAAAACAAGCATGTTTCCACCCCAAATAATATCAAATCAGTAAAACTGTAAAAGTGGGGCTATGAACTCACCTTGAGTACAGATAGCTCAAATAATCACAGATAAAACGTCACGCAAGACGATAAATGCAACCTATTTAAATTAAGGTCGAATACATTTTCCTAAGCTCATGACACTGAAGCTCGACAATTATATTTGCAATAATAAATATTGCTATTCCGCCTGATTAGATGTTTAACCCGAAACATCCCAAATCCGACATGCTATAATGTTCGTTCCCGGTTATAGCTAATCACCTGAACAGGGAGGTCAATCCAAAATAGATCTATTAATAACATTCGGGCTCACATAATGTAATTAACAACCACATCTATGCAATTGACAGTTCATGATAATGGGCTCAACTTGGGTTATCGGTACTTAGGCAAACACATAATCAATATAAAATATACACTTGCGTCCAATTTATAAAACAAAGCATGTTTCCACCCCAAAGTTATAAATCATTGAAATCGTAAAATTATGGGGCTATGAACTCACCTTGAGTTACTGATAATCCAATTATCACAGATAATGCGTCACGCAAATCGTTAGATGCAACCTATTTAAATTAAGGTCGAATAAGTGCTAAGCATGGTAATTAACATCTACTATATACAATTCTACATAGCTAGATCACCATCTAATTGTTTTGGTAAAATTGTGTTTAATAAGTTAAAACGTTTATAATTACCGTTTTAGTAAAACTGACGTAACTTTCACGTTTCAAGTCCGTTTGAGGCGTTTCTTGCGCTCGTCTTATTAAGATGAGTTATCAATATTTGACATTTTCAAAATTTGGACCTACTGGTGAACAGTAACTTTTACTGTTCACACCAGATCATAAGTTTACTTATATAGTTTTTGTTGTCGTAAAACCCGTAAACGTCCTATTTGATTCGGAGCAACGAATGTCGCAAGAAGATGATGATGATACGGGATATGATCCATTTGATGTTGCATTTATTGAATGGTTGGTGTCAAAAATTTTTTAACTATATGACAATGGATCATTATACAAAAAAAGTATTATAGATTTACTGGATTAGAGGAGATAATGAAGTTGAGCTCACAGATGAAGAGTCTTCTGATGATGAAGATGAAGTTGCTGAAGTCTTTAGGATCGACACTAATATATTTGATTTTGAGACGCCTATGTGTAAGGACTTCAATGAATTTAACTATCTTTTGCAAATCGATCCGGACTTACTTACAAGGGATATTATGAGGTTTAAAACCTATGAAGATTACAAAGACGACTAGATCTATGAATGGAACAAAAATGTACCATGGGTATATGATAAGCCATGGCTCGATAAAGGAATATGGAAGGAGCCAAAACTAGTCAAACATGATTGCAAACCTTTAAATTATAATACTGGATGTTCGGAATGGACAACCTATAGTTGGAGAAGGGATGGTTATTGTAATGGAGGAAATTTGCCCGGAGCTTACCATATTGGAAACTCACTCCATTACCAAGATCTTGAATGGTATGAGGCTTTAGAAGATAGTGAACTAAAAGACGAAGCTTTAAGGAATAAAGCTATCATGGAAGGTTCGATCAGTGA
>BQNB010160340.1:0-11764 GCA_026074375.1 Tanacetum coccineum | reverse complement strand
CGTAAATCTTAAGCCGTTTATTAAATATGCTTAAAGATAAACGTTAGTCGATTAGATTAGGATATTGGATTTCCCAAATGAAGCTGAGGATTTGAAGCTCTTGTGAACGAAGGACAAAACCGCGAGCACGAGAGGCTTCAAAAATCCGGGACAATCCTGGACAATCATAAAAACACAAGCAATCGAGAATGGAAAGAGGCACACCCTCTCACAACAAAAACACTTATTCATTAGTACATAATATAACTACGGATAAGCATGGGTTGCCTCCCACGAAGCGCTTGTTTAGGGTCATTATGCTTGACCCAATCCCCGAATTCATTGGTCCTTGGGGAAGGTTTGGAGATCCAGGACAACCAATTTTGGTACGTCTCCTCCAAAGTAGTGCTTAATTCGATGACCGTCCACCTTGAAATTTGGCCCAGAGTTTTGAGATAACTTAACGGTGCCATATGGAAAGACTTGGGTTATGGTGAACGGTATGGACCAACGGGATTTTAACTTGCCCAAGAACATCTTCAATCGAGAGTTAAAGGGGAGGACTTGATCACCGACGTTGAAAACGCGGTTTTTGATCTTGGAGTCGTGGATCCTCTTTGTTTTCTCTATATAGATCAAAGAGTTCTCATAGGCATGATCACGAAGTTCATTTAGTTCATTGAGCTGAACTATACAGTGATCGCCCGTGGTCTCAAAGTTAAAGTTTGCATGCTTCAAGGCCTAGTAGGCTTTGTGCTTGAGCTCGATCGGTAGATGACAAGCCTTTCCATACACGAGCTTGTATGGGGTACACCTGATGGGTGTTTTGTAAGTGGTACGGAAGGCCGAAAGTGCATCATCTAGTTTATCCGACCAAGAGGCACGGTTCTCGCCCACGGTCCTTTTAAGAATTCGTTTCAAGCCATGATTGGATACCTCAACTTGCCCACTTGTTTGTGGGTGATACGCGGTGGATAGACGGTGAATGACTCCATATTTAAGCATGACATTTGCAAACTGGTCATTGAAAAAATGGGTTCCGCGATCACTTATGATAGCACGAGGGGCACTGAATCAGGCGAAGAGAGATTTAAGAAATTTGCAAACAACTCGAGCGTCGTTGGTGGGGAGCGCTTTCGCTTCAACCCATTTTGACAAATAATCGACCGCCACGAGTATATATTTGTTCCTTCGTTAAGACGGGAACGGCCCCATGAAATCGATGCCCCACACGTCAATGATTTCGCAAACCTGGATGGAATTTTGAGGTATTTCATCACGCTGTGAAATTTTTCCTTGACGCTAACAAGTGTCACATCAGGTGACCAAGTCATGGGCATCTCGGTAAATTGTGGGCCAATAGAATCCTAAGTCAAAAACCTTTTTGGCGGTGTAGTTGGCACCGTAATGTCCCCCGGTGGGTCCACTATGGCAAGCTTTGAGAATGTCAAAAGCTTCTTAGCCTGCAACACACCGCCGGATCATTTGATCCGCACATATTTTGAATAAATAGGGGTCGTCCCAAAAGTAGTGTTTAACATCCTTGAAAAACTTGTTCTTTTGTTGGGACGACATCCCTTTAACAATGAAATTCCTCGCGTGGTAATTTGCATAATCGGCAAACCACGGGGTACTTGAGTCACCACACAAAGTCACCATATTAAGTGTCTAGAGGGGAAACTTTTCATTTATCTCCTTTGGGTCGAGCACACTTTCATAAGGGTTTTCTAATCGGGAAAGATGATCGGCCGTGAGATTCTTGGCTCCTTTTGTCAATTACTTTGAATTTGAACTCTTGAAGGAGGAGAACCCACCGGAGCAATCTCGCCTTGGAATCTTTTTTATCAAAGAGATATTTTAGGGCGGAGTGATCCGTATACACTATGCTTTTGTTCAAGATGAGGTAAGTCCAAAATTTTTCGAAGGCATACACCACGGCTAACATTTCTTTCTCCGTCGTGGTGTAATGCGATTACGCCTCGTTTATTGTTTTACTAGCATAGTGTATAGGCCTAAAGTGTTTTTCATGACGTTGCCCCAAGACTGCACCTATGGCAAAGTCGCTTGCATCGCACATAAGCTCAAAGGGTAAGTCCCAGTCCGGGGCAATCAAGAATGGAGCTTGAGTAAGTTTTTTCTTTAACGTTTCAAAAGCTTGAATACATTCATTCGAAAAGATGAACGGAGTATTTTTTTCAAGAAGATGAGTCATCGGTCGGAAATTTTTTGAAAAATCCTTAATGAATCGTCGGTAGAAACCGGCATGACCGAGAAAACTCCGAACACCCTTGACGGTGGTGGGATGAGGTAACTTAGCAATCACATCGACTTTAGCTTTATCAACCTCAATCCTATTTTTGGAAATTTTATGGCCAAGGACAATGCCTTCCTTTACCATAAAATGACTATTTTCCCAATTTAGACAAAGATTTGTGTCTTCGCACCTTTGAAGCATCTTGTCTGCATGAGAGAGGCAATTTCCGAATGAATTCCCAAAGACCGAAAAGTCATCCATGACGACTTCCATCGTTTTTTTGATCATATCATGAAAGATAGCCATCATACACCTTTGGAACATGCCCGATGCATTGCATAAGCAGTTCACTTAAGCACTATAAGTTTTTTAATAACTTATAGTGTTTAATTCTTTTTTTTTTACCAAAAATCACTCAAAAAGCTAATTTGGATGATAAGCCAAACCTGGATGGGCTTATGGGTTTTACTAGCTTGTTTTAAACAAGCTAGAGCTTGTAATCAAAGCTCTTAAGAGCTTATTTGCCCTTGTTTAGAGCAAAGGGTTTTGTAAGTCCTTACTTTTCATCTTTTTAGCTTAAAATTGCTTATTTGCTTATTTAGTGCTTATGTACTGCTTATCTTTGCTTAATGTGCTTATTAGTGTTGCTTATACCTTATTTATGCTTGCTTATTGCTTACATGTCATTTGCTTATGTCTTTAGATAAATCTGCCTTTTACATTGTTCTAAATTGCTATTCTTGCCTGCTTATTTAAGTGCTTATTTTTGAGTCACAATTGCTTATTTGTCTTCGTTTTACCTTGTGCATAATCTGTTTTGAGTTTGTTTAAGTTTTCTAAGCCTGTTATAAACTTAAAATGGTTTTTCACTTTCTTAAGGGGTGTTTGGCACTAGCAGTATTAACATTAGTTAATACTACTTGATGTCTTTTGACCTTTAAGTCAACTTTGAAAAGCTCAAAATAAGTTTATAAGTCACCTTAGATAAGTCTTCAAAGCTTAAAAATCATTTTTTAGGTTTTTAGTAATCATACTTTGAATCTGTGGAGTTTTGGTTTAAATTCATTGCTTATTTGCTTAGATTTTGATTAAGAGCTTGCAAGTGTTGTTTTCTTACTTATTTTATGTTTAAATGCAGTAGTAAAGAGTTGGACAAGTATGCTTTAGTTTAGTAGTTTTGGTTAAAAACTGTCAAAGTAGTTTTCTTTTAGTTTCAAAGCTTCAAAAAGCCCTTTTTCAATCATAGATTCAGATAAGTTAAAGTTAGATTTAGAATTTGAAATTTCTTGCACAAGCTCCTTAGGTGTCAAGCTCAATCTGTTTTAGCTTAAATATTAGTTTAGAGCTTATTTGATTAGCTTAAAGTAGGCATGCACTAAGCCCTTTTGTCTTTATAAAAAACTTAATAACTCAGCATACACTAAGTGTCACAACCATTTTCCATAAGCTTTTTCATAGCTTATTTGTATTTCAAACTCCTTTTTTTTGCTGATTTAGATAGCTTGTTGGACAAGCTTTTCAGTGGTATAAGCCACTAAGCCATAAGGATCCATTTCCTAGCTTAAAAATAAGCTAGAAAGTGCCCCTTTTGGCTGTTTTGTTCTTAGTTTTGGCTAGATAGCTTATTTTCTTTTTTGAGCATATTAGCTTATTGGATTTGCTTTATTTATGTTTAGTCCTGCTTATTTGGTTAGTTTTAGGCCTTTTTAGCTTAATTGGCTTAGGTTTGAGCTTATTAAAGCTTATTAGCATAAGTAGTCTAAGGTTTTTAGTTTTCTTTTAAGTTAAAACTGTCTTAATGTTTTTTAAAGCTTTCCTAGCTTATTTGTTAGCTTATTTTTGATTCTTAGTGCTTATTAGGTTTAGACTATAGTCTGTTTTGCTTATTTGGTTTTTCCTTTAGCTTCTTAAGCCCCAAAAGCCAAAACTATTTAGACTTAAAGGCATAAAGCTTTTTAAGCCAAAACTGGTACTTTTGTTAGCTTATTTCTGTGCTTATTTGTGGTTTGTATAAAAATTCATTTTTCAAAAGTTGCTTATTTTTAAGTTATAAAGCTTTTTCAAAAAGAAATTTTTAAAAAATAAAAAGCTTGGGAAATTGGGAACTCAAGGGTGAGCAAGGCTCGAACCCAATACCTCCACAATCTCGACCAAGCTTGACACACACACCACAACACCAAATGCCCTGTGGTCTTTTTCGTTTATTACCACTCACTACTTTTCTTTTATACTCTTTTAGCCTTTTAGCCTTAACCTGTCAGTGTAGGCGACATGATTGGCTCCTACCATAGTGTGGTTCCAAAACTCATTCTCCAGTTTCTCCATCTCGTTGCTTGGACAGAACTCCTCCACAAGCAACGCCTTAAAGTCATTCCAACTCATACCAATTGCAGCTTCACGACCTCTCGCTTGGACTTGTGTGTTCCACCAAGTCAAAGCTTTGTTCACAAAACAACTAGCAGCATACCTCACTCTCTGGTTCGCAGTACAACCACTGTTTTCAAACACCGACTCCATCTTTTCTATCCAACGGGTGAGTGCTACTGCACCACCCTTTCCATCAAACTCCTTAGGGTTACAAGCAGTGAAAGTCTTGTAGGAACATCCATCGTTCCCACCATTTCCATTTCCTCCATTCGCATTGTTCACATTAGCAGTCACTTGAGTGACGATCTGAGGAATGATATTCTGCAACTGCTGCGCAATTATTGTAGCAATGTCGGGATTGGGTTCTGGGCTCGCTTCCGGGGTTGGGTTTTGACGCGTAGGTCGAACCATGTTTCTATAAGGAAAGGAATAATATACATTAAACGGGGAAAGACGAATTTCGATCCTATACTTCTATAATAGTATATATATATATATATATATATATATATATATACAACTATCATAATACTATACACCAATGTGTTAACACAAATCAATGTAATCATACTTGCAAGTCCACTTGTGCTGGGGCGCGTGAATAATTATGTTGGCCACCATAATTATTGAGGCTCCCTAGCACAAACGTACTCCTCCTATGACGACACTTCTTAGTTTAACACAACATTCACATACGATTCATTTAATCACATAATAGCACATAAGGAACAACTTCAACTATAACTCCATCCATTTCATAAAATACTAAATCAATATCCAATATTCGAAAATAACAATTCCTAAAACATGGTTCCGACTAAAGACCGACAAATAAACCTAAAATGGATGACAAGGAGGATGCCCTAAGGTTAACTACTAGCTGTGGATTCAAGATCCGAGTCGCTGTCTGATATCACATACTCCATCTTTTCCCAAACTTCCTTCAACCCTTCATTCTCCTCCACTTCTTCTTCCGATGTTAACTTGTATCCATGAAACTTTCCAGGAAACTGGATGACAACGCCCTCCTTGGTTGTCACCTTTGTCTTCCATTCCATGACTGACTCTCCCTTAACCTCCTTTATGGTCATCTTCTCTTCGATATGGCATGGGTAAAGGCCAATTGGAACTCGGGTCCTACGATTTGTTCTCTTCATCCTAAGTCCCGTCTCTGGCTCAATGAAACTCCTACGCCCGGTTGCAAAGACGGTTCCCCAACGGAACTTCTTATGGAAATGGGAAGGCATAGCTAACTAATGACGAGGCAATACGCACTAAATCAGCTATGGGTAGGCAACAAAACTAAGGCGATAACTTAACAAAAAGAAATTATAAAAGCTACGCAAAATATAGGGGAAGCATAGCAGTTATAAAAATAAACACTTAAGCCCTAAATGCATCTATATGAAGGACCCCTAGGTTATAGTCTAGGCTCAACCACCTACTTCTCTATAACCTGGCTCTGATACCAATCTGCCACACCCCGCCAAGGGCGAGGCGCGGCGAGAAAGGGGATCATCACAACACTTTGACGTCTATAAGAGAAACTAAAACATGCATAAAATACAAGGTATAGACACGCAGTGTCATGAAAATACCCAAACACATCAACAAAATCCAAAAGGCATCTAACATTGAAATGAAGGCAGTTCATGCCAATGTCATGACATGCAAACATTCATACATCCTAACAAAGTAAAACAATTAACATTTATCATCCAACAATAACGAAATCTAGATAACTAAACTTCGCCAGCTGCCTACGGTCCATCTAGCCACTTTTCCTAACTTTAATCTCATCCTGCTGAATACCTGAAAATGATGATTATAAGTCAACACAATGGTTGGTGAGAAACATAGGTTTTCAGACACACATATTCAATCCGTTTCCAAAACAATTTAACCAATTCCTGCAATTATAAAACAATACGCTTGCATGATAATTATGCTAACTAACATACAAGCTAACATGCAATTCAATCATATCAACCATTCAAACACCAAGCAGACGACCCATATCGCCCTTGGATCATACCAAATCTCTTTCCTTCTAACTCGGGCCATGGATACCCACAAGTAATCCTCCTGACTAGGCAACACACCAATATCACATCACATAACATGTAGCACATAACGCATATCAATCACATAATAGTCCATGCATTTACACTAACACACAATTACAGGAATTCAAAACATATTTAAAACTTGCATCATTTCCATCCCAAGTTTAAAATAATTTAAAAAGTGGGACTATGTAACTCACCTGAATGCTCAAAACCCAGCTTCCAATTCCTATCACGCAACTATACAAATAGATAAACACATTACACGCGCCCAATAACCAAGCAAAAAGCGCTAGTCCATGTAACACACATATGAATGGATGTCTAAGGGTGTGATTAACCATCAGGGTACACCCCCCGACACCATGCCCAACCGTAGACCACTTCATTAACTCATTACACTTCTTACTAACAATTTGTTCAAAAGCGAACAGAATTTTAGTGTAACTTAGCCTCTTAAAACCCTACTTTGCAGACACTCTTATAAAATTATACTAAAAACAATCTAAATTCATTTTATTAATTTTACTAACTACCTTATGATTTCCAATTACTCATTACATGTGCAACTATCCCAAATAAAATCAAACTTCAAAACTGTCCGAATTCGGATCTGATTGCACACTAAAATGTATGGCCCTAATTACCATACTTAGATACACAATCAGAAGCTTTCCTTCTAGGTTTTATTTATATACATATAGAACTTAATCACTGTAGATTGGCTAACCTTAATTCCACTTTTAAGTTAGGGTTTTACCCTCCTAAACATGACCTAAATCTGACCCGTATTTACTGTTTTGACAACTTTTCTTGTAACCAATATTTAACCAACTTCCAGAACTCCAAATCATTCGAGGCCAGACTTTTTGAAAAATAGACTCTTTGAACTACAATTTAGGCTTTTGAATCATATCAAAACACATTTTTATCATCTAGATATCATCAGTTGAACACAACCCTAAATTCTGCTCAACTCTAAATCATGAATTAAAGCGATCTAACTCTAACCACTTACACCAATAAGATCCTAATTAAACCCTAAACGTTCTAGCATGATTAAAACATCCTTAATTACAGAAGTTTTAAAAACCCTAATGATCCATCATATTAATTGTTACATGTTTTAAAGAAAGATTAAACAAAAGCTTAATTGATACATACCTAAACCTTGATTCTTGAAACACTAATTCACCAACTCGTTCTTGATTAAAAAAAATCTTTTTTTCTCTTCTCTTGAAGGTTCGGCTGATAAAAGGGAGGGGAGGAGAGAAAAAGTGATTTAGGGTTTTAGTAAATTTCCTTTTTTTCTTTTATCCCAACCGGTCGAGCACCCCTTTAATTATATATTTTTTTATTTAATTATTTATTACATAATTAACTTCATTACCTTAAGTTTTTATAAAAATCTAAGCTAATTTGGGTAAACCTTTTTACATAAACGCAACTTACTAACCTTCTAAAAATAACTTTTCATTTTACATTTCACTTTCTATATTTAGAAAGTCTATCCTAATTCGCCAAATTTCACTCACTTAACTTATTTCCATCATAATACGGTTCCCATGAACGCTTAATACAAAATCATTCAACTATTTACGTAGCATTACATGCAATACGCCATTACTTTTCCATTATCACTATTCACAAACGAAAAGAATACTTATCACCAAACACAAACACACTCAAAATGAGATGATCATACACCTCAAAACGATATCATACACCTATTCAAACCACTTAGCACACATAAATTGCACATAGCACACAAGAAACACAGATAATGAACTCTTAGCCATATCTAAAGGTATCACTAACCTGATTAAATCACGAATGTTACAGTTATTTCCTTGGATACTCACTTATTTCTGAAGCCTTCAGAGTCTTCAATACAAGAAGACAACAAACTGAAGAAACCTACCTCATCACATTTGATGAAAGCTCTGAAGCTATCATATTCTCAAAACCTTCAGTTAATGATATCAACATTGCTGAGTAAGAAAGATACCCACATAATGAATATCTTCATCCATTTAAACCTTTACAAAGGTATCAAGTTGATAGCAATGTTGTTTAGTACATTAAACCCTATGAGAAACCTGAACCCATTGTCATTGGAGCTAATGCTTCCCTTGATCAAAATGATCAAGCGGATCCAAATGATCAAACTGATCTAAGTGATCATATTGATCAAAATGATCATCCTATTCATGTTGATGAAATCTTAAATGATGATCAACAAGAACACTGTAATCATAACAATGATAATCATATCATTGATAACCTCCCAAACACTTAAGATTTTCATATCACTGAACCTTTATCCTCTCTAACTGAGGATACTTCAGCACTAAATGCAGTTTCACCAATCCTAGTTGAATCTCCCCATCCATCCCATCTATGGCCTCTCCAGCTCCTCAAGACAGATAGTTTAGAAATAAACCTATTGAGTTGGTTGACATAGTAGTTAATCTAGGAGATGGAATGCTTACAAGGGCCATGGCTAAAGAACTTAGTGATGTTTTAGCTCATGAATGTCTATTTGTAGATTTTATCTCTAAAGAAGAACCTAAAAAGGTTTCTAAAGCACTTAAGCATCTTGGATGTGTTGATTCCATGCAAGAGGAACTAAATCAATTTTGCCAGAAACAAAGTCTGGACACTGGTTCCTCCACTATATGGAAAAACCATAATTGGCTCTAAATAGGTATTTAGAAACAAAAGGGATGAAACTGGCATTGTCATAAAAAATAAGGCAAGGCTTATAGCTCAAGGCTACAATCAATAAGAAGGCATAGACTATGATGAAAATTTTTCTCCAGTTGCAAGACTTGAAGCAATTAGGATTTTTCTTGCCTTTGCCACCTACATGAACTTCATAGTCTACCAAATGGATGTCAAAAGTGCATTCCTAAATGGAAAAATGAAAGAAGAAGTTTATGTTAAACAACCTCTAGGTTTTGAGAGTAGTGAGTTCCCCAACCATGTTTGTAAATTGGACAAATCCCTATATCGACTTAAACAAGCTCCAAGATATGGTATGAAACCATCTCAACCTTCCTCTTTGAACACAAGTTTGTGAGAGGAAAGATAGACAACACAATGTTTGTCTACAAAACCAAAACTGATGTGATTTTGGTTTAAATCTATGTTGATGATATTATTTTTAGGTCAACCAACATAAAAATATGCAAACAATTTGCTAAACTAATGACTCAAAAATAAGAAATGAGCATGACGGGTGTCCTCGCCTATTTCCTTTGATTTCAAATTAAACAATCTGAAAAAAAACATTTCAATCAACCAAGAAAAATATGTCAACGATTTGCTGAAGAAGTATGACATAAATGTTTCATCAGTAAAAACTCCAATGGTACCCCCTAATAACTTAGCACCTGGTCTCAATGGTAAAGCTATAAATGAGACTTAGTAAAGAGGTATGATTAGTTCACTAATGTACCTAATTGCAAGCAAACCTGACACTTAATTCTCTACTTGACTATGTTCAAGATATCAAGTAAATCCTATGAAATCTTACCTTATTGTTGTTAAGAGAATTTTCAAGTACCTGAAAGGTACTACCAGTCTTGGTCTTTGGTATCCAAAATATTAAGGTTTTGACCTAAAAGAATACTCAGACTCTGACTATGCTGGATGCAACATGGACAGGAAAATCACTTCAAGTGCTTATCAGTTGTTAGGAGGCAAACTTATGTGCTGGAGTGCTAAAAATCAGCAATATGTAGCTATGTCTTTAGTTGAACCTGAATATGTAGCTGCTGCTAGATGTTGTGCCAATATACTATGGATGAAAAGTTAACTCACTGACTATGACATCATATATGAGAAGTACCCATATTTTGTGATAACACAAGTGTTATTGCTATCTCAAATAATGCAGTTCTACACTCAAGAACAAAGCTTATTGATATCATATATCACTTTATCAGAGATCATATTTTAAAAGGGGACATTGAATTGCATGTCATTTCCACTCAATACCAACTTGCTGATATCTTTACCAAGCCTCTAGATGAACCGACTTTTAAAAGATTGATAGTTAAACTAGGTATGCTGAACATCGATGGCTCAAAACCTGAACCCTCAAATGATTCTTCAGATAAAGACTAAAGGGGTTCAGCAATGTGTCAAAACTAAACTTCAAGGAAAAATCCTTTAGTTTAGTTTATATAGAGTATTTTTAAAGTGCGCCAGTGATCTAAGGACTTAGTGACCAACCGCTTTAAAAAATACTCTTTAGTTTTTGAGTATCTTCTAAGTATGCCAGCGATCTATGGATTTAGTGACCATCTGCTTTAAAGATACTCTTCAGTTTGTATCATATGGATGTAAACTAAAAAGTACCCCAGCGATCTATTGATTTAGTAAGCATCCGCTTCAGGTTTATGAACATATGATACTTGAAAATTTTCCATCAGTTCAGCATAACATATCACCAAACCTGAACCTAGTTCAACTATTTCAAAACATCAATCAAAAAGTCAGTTTTCAAAAGCAAAGTGATTTTCGAAATTAATATAATTTTGTTTAAGTAATTATTTTTAATATTATTAAAAAATAATATCCAAACGTTTAAATGATCTCACCATTTTCTCTCACCTACTTTTGTAGTGAACCGACAATTGTTCACTATTCTAGGTGTCTAAAAAGCATGTTTGATGACTTTCATTAAATGAAATGTTTTTTTGGTGCAAAAGGCAAACTTGTGTATTAATAAACAATGACAAATTACATCAATTCAACTAAAAGAAATAGACATGCCTATTTCTTTTTTATACTACCAATCGAATACAAAATGAAAAGACAGAACATGACTAGCAGTACACCATAACATATCGGATACAAGAGAAATTATCTCAGACAGAACTAGAAAATACAAGTCTGACAGACATGCTAATCAAACCTTAAAATCTTTCACCAATTTTTTTAAAAAAATCTTCAAAACTTCATGTTAGGAATTACGTTTTCCTAACTTAGTACCGACAGTATTAATAGTTAGTACTGATAGTTATAGTTAGTACTGACAGTACAAAGTGTTAAGTACTGATCAGTTAGTTAGTACCGATAGTAGAAAATA
>BQNB010160339.1:0-14809 GCA_026074375.1 Tanacetum coccineum | reverse complement strand
AGGTCATGTGTGGTATAGTTCTCTTCATGAGGCTTAAGTTGTTGGGATGCATATGCAATAACTTTTTCTCTTTGCATTAATACTGCTCCTAGACCTTGATGTGATGCATCACAGTAAACGACAAAGTCATCGTTTCCTTCTAGTAATGCTAAGATTGGAGCTTCACAAAGTTTCTGTTTTAGGAATTGGAAAGCTGACTCTTGGTCTTCTCCCAAGATATACTTCTTGTTTTTCTGGGTTAATTCAGTCAAAGACTTTGCAATCTTCAAAAAATCTTCGATAAATCTACGATAATAGCCATCGAGGCCTAAGAATTGGCGTACTTCTGTGGGTGTGGTAGGAGATTGCCAATCTAACATCTTCAATCTTGGCAGGTGTCAACATGAAATTCTTAAAAAGAAAAAAAAAAAAAAAAAAAAAAAAAACTGGGTGTGGTAGGAGATGCCCAATTCTTAACTGCTTCAATCTTGGCGGGGGTCAACATGAATTCCTTGACTGTCAATCACGTGCCCAAGAAACTACACGATACTGATCCAGAAATCACACTTGGAGAACTTGGCATACAATTTCTCATTTTTGAGTAATTTCAAGATTATTCTTAAGTGATCTGCATGTTCTTCTTTGTTACGATAGTAGATAAGAATATCGTCAATGAATACTATCACAAATTTATCCAAGTATGGTTTACACACACGGTTCATGAGATCCATGCACACAGCAGGTGCGTTAGTTAAACCAAATGGCATTACATGGAATTCATAGTGTATGTACCTCGTTTTGAAGGCAGTCTTGGAAATATCTTTGTCCCTGACTCTCAGTTGGTGATAGCCTGATCTTAAGTCAATCTTTGAGTAAACACTCAAACCTTAAAGTTGGTCGAATAAATGATCGATCCTGGGTAATGGGTAATGATTCTTTACGGTGAGTTTATTCAACTCCCGATAATCGATACACATTCTGAAAGATCCATCTTTCTTTTTAACAAATAAGACCGGAGCTCCCCAAGGCTAAGTACTCGGTCGGATAAAACCTCGGTTTGTTAACTCTTGTAGTTGGATAGATAGTTCATGCATTTCTGAAGGAGCTTGTCTGTAGGGTGCTCGAGCTACTAGTGCCGCTCCTGGAATTAAATCGATTTGGAATTCTACTTGGCGAACTGGAGGAAGGCCGGGTAGATTTTCAGGAAAGACTTCTGGAAATTCTTTGACTACCGGTATATCTTCCAATCGTTTCTCGTCTGACCCCTTTTCCATTACTTGGGCTACGAAAACTTGATATCCCCTGGATATATACCTTTCGGTTTTTATACAGGATATGAGGCTTAGTCGGGTTTTACTTCGATCACCTCAGATGATCAAAGTTTCACCGTCGATGGGGATGTGGACGACTTTCTCGTCACAGATAATTCTAGCATGATACTTGGATAACCAATCCATACCAATGACGACGTCAAAACTACCGAGTTTAATTGGCATGAGATCAATTTTGAAGGGTTGGTTTAGCAAGATCAAGGTGCAACCCTGGATAACGGTATTAGTGCCTACTAGGTTTCCATCGGCCATTTCAATGTCGTAGGTAGTATCTAGTGTAATTGGTGGGATATTAAGCTTAGAAGCAAGAGATATGGATACAAAACTTTTATCGGCTCCTGAATCAAATAATACTCTAGCTAGATGTTGGTTTAGAAGGAACGTACCCGTGACTACGTTCGGGTCTTGGTGAGCGTTCTTGTCCCTCAGCAAGTATGCTCTTCCATAGGCATTGTTGTTTGCCTTTGGGCACTGGTTTCTGTAATGCCCTTTTTCTCCACAGGCATAACAAGTTACTAACACTGGTTGTAGGTTGCTTCTAGTGGATGGCCCTTTGTTTCTGCAGTTTCTGGTCAGATGACCCACCTTGTTACAAGTCTGACACTTTACAGTGCAAGGTCTTGTGTGATGCAGGGTGCACTTTTTACACAGGGGAAAGCTTCCAGTATACCTACTGTTTTCAGTTGGGGCGGCAGCATAAGCCCTGACAGTTTCTTGCCTTCTATTCTGTTGTTGTTGGTAGTCATTGTTGCGGTTGCTATTGTTGTTACGGTTGTTTTGGTAGTTGTTGTTGGTGAAGGTTCTTCTATCATCAAACTTTTGTTTGTGATCATTGGTTCCTTGCACAGAATTGTGCTTTGTTACTTGATCCATTAACCTCTGAGTTATGGTAATGGCTTCTTCCAAAGTTTGAGGCTTTGAAGCGGTAACATTTCCTTCAATACTTCTGGGTAATCCCCCGATGAAGACTTCCATGAGTTTCTCAGAATTTGGCACCATAGTTGGGCATAAGACTGCCAATTCCTGGAATCTTCTAACGTAAGTCTTGAGATCATGCCCTTTTACAGTTAGGTTGTAAAATTCATCTTCCATTTTCTTGACTTCAGTTCGGGGGTAATACTTCTTTATTAAGAGCATTTTAAATTCGGACCAGGTGATCTTGTAGGCTTCCTCTATTCCAATAGGCTGGGCGAATGAATTCCACCATGACGAAGCTTCTCAGTTAGATACAGTAGCAAATTTCACTTTGCAGTCTATCAGTATAGTTGCTACGAGGGAAAAATTAAGCGATTCAGTTCGTTCAAACCAGCGGATGAGGCTAACAACGCCTTCCGTACCTTTGAAATTGACAGGTTGGCAAGCACATATACTCTTTGTAGCTACATTTTCTTTGCTACATGAGATTCCCTTGTTCGGTGTTCCTATTGGTATTGTCAGCATTTTCCATGGTAGCAGCTTGTACTTCCAGAGTTGCGGCAACACTATCAGCAACTAGGTTATCCTGATGGTAGCCTGAGGACTGGTGGTGCTGTCAGATGTTTGAGTCTCTTGGGAGCCATTCTATACTCATTTTAAAGACAACACAGAATAGGAATTCAAATAATGATAGTCTATCACAAGTATTCGTATTATTAAAAATCAAAAATTTCATACTTAGTGATCTTGAATTTATTTGACAGTACCATGTTGGATTCTCATATTGATGCACGTTTTAAGGAAGGGAAATTTACCACATCCTTTTGATATTACAATGTAGGTTATAACAGAAGATCTTGGAATTGACATTCTAACAAGTATTTGACTCATTTGGTTTCTCGGGGACGGGTTTACTTCTCAATGGTTGTGGTATGATACCGCGACCACTTAGATAACTCATTATGGATGTACCGTTACATGAGTAATTGTCATACAGGCTGGTAGACAACCATGATAAACATAAATCGGTATCATAAAACAGCGAGGTATAATGGAATCACCACTGTATTAAGTCATAAACAACTTGTCTACATATTTTACATAGTCAAAATTTGACAAGTGTCATTATTTATGCCACACATCCAGTGGTTGGATTCTAACAAAAGCTGTAAATGATAAGGATCTAGTCTAGTAATCTGGTGGTCCTCCCTTGTGGTTCTTGAGCTTATGGATCTTGTTCAGAAGATTCTTCATATCTGATCGGTGTCGAACCTGAATATCCTCGATGAGTATCTCTAGAGTAGAAGTCCTGACGCGAGCAAGAACAATCTCGTCGTCATGTCTTATTTGCTCTCTCTGAAATTCAGAAATCTGAGTACGGGCTTCTTGAAGTTCGGTTTCTAGTTGGTCAAAATCTCGCTGTATGATTACTCGACCATTACCAAGACCTTTTATCTTATCTTCCATGTGCTCAATGCGCTCAAGAGGGAGCTCATCTAAGTGATTCAAAATAGTCTCGATCTGTTCCTCATGACGTTCCAGATGCGTCTTATGAGAACTTTCTCCAATCTCAAATACCTGAGGTGGGGTAGAGAAATCAGTAGAGGAGGGTGATAGGAAACGGGCTCGTTTCTGAGGTGGTAAAATCTCTTCAGGAAGAAAGAAATCTTGGGGATCAAACAGTGGTAACACTGGAGATGGAGGCAAAACAGTTGGTGGAGCAATAGGAGCTTGTGGCAGAGGAATAGGTAATTCATTACTAGTAGCATTATATGCTTGCATGACCTTCATATACGGATCATCGTGGAAAGGTGAGATGGCTAGTGAGGCCAAAAGATACTTAGATAAATCATCTGAAGGATCAGGAGAGGTGTTTCCCGGTGAAGCTGGGGAATAGTCTGGTGAAGCCGGGGTATAGTCAGGAGTGTTTGTAGAGGAAAAGGCATCCTCAACATCGAAATCAGATGGGACGATAATAGGGTAGATATAGTCAGAAGTGTTTGAAGACATATTTCTGTAACAACCCAGTGTAAATAACATAAGTTATTTATATAATAATCTAATAGTTATGTATCTTTTACATACTATTCGGGAAATGCAGTGGCACGGAGGACTTTCTTGGATAGAAAAAGTAGTTAAGGTTTAAACCTTGTTCTCTATAACCGCGGCTCTTGATACCAATCTGTAACACCCCCATATTTGACATATAGCAGCGGAAGCTAATCTGGGGTATTACTTCCTGAATCATAGTCCACAAATAATTAGAAACGACTCAAAAAGAGAGTTTTTGAAAGATAAGTATCATTCAATTCATTAGAGTTTTTACAAAAGAGGTCCCAAAATACATTTCAAAACATAAAGTTGAATGATAACAGGTTTGGACGTCCTCATGTCCAATGCCACTTCGTGCCATAGTTTGCTCAATTACCTGAGATAAACATGCTAAAATGGTCAACACAATGGTTGAGTGAAATTCACAGTTTTAAAATGTAATAGTCGAATACAAGTCATCATAAGTGGTAATAATTGCAACACATACAATTATCAAGAAAAACAATATTATTGCCCTAAGCTCATGCAACCAAACATTAACATCTGAAGTCAATTTAACGACTTGAAGGAACAACTGTCCTTAAGGAAAGGTAACTTGCCAAAGTTATCCTTTGTTCTCATATATAGTGCGTTTGGTTACCTCATGTACGGGTACACCAACGAGAGTCGTCACCCCTAATAGATCTATCCACAATATTCACGTTCACTTGCAAGTGACTAATGGTTCATGATTAAGAAATTTTGGCAGTGAAGGCAAGTTTAGGCAATAATATATCAGGATAGCATACAGTTGTAAAACACTTGTATTCATGGTTTATATCATTATCTCCACGGGGATTTTAGAAAAAAAACAGGATAAAGGTGGGACTATGAACTCACTTTATAAGGTAGTTGATGATTTAAAATCTAAATTCAATGAGTAGTAAAACGGCCTCGTCACGTAACCTGGGATAATTTGTCACGTCTTAGTTGGATTGTTGTATATTACTAAACTTTATTGCATAAGTTGACCGGTTTTTGGTGTTTGATTAACTTGGGAAATATCGTATCACTGTTCGGGCTATCATAATCCAGAGGTCATGTAGTAAACGTTTGAGGAGCTAGGACACTTTAAATCGTAAATCCAGCAACTCGTCAAAACGTCTACTCAAATGAAACCCCTCACATGAACTCTCCTAAGTAACGTGATACGTATAGACTTAAAATGATAAAGGTTTTATCTTTTTAAGTTTATTAAAAGCTAGCGGATGATTAAAATTATGTTAAATATATAACATAATTGTTTTATAGTGTTTCGATCGACGAATGATAACGACAAATGTGTCGGGTTTTAATAAAATCGAGTCTTATAATATTTAAATATATTTTTATAATTAATATAAAAATATTACATTTTATACCCTTGAGAATATGAAAATGACAATATATACCCTTGATTATATTTATATATTATTATATATTGTCAAAAACCCGAGTAACACTTCATAACACGATTTCAATCAAGGATCAAGAACTAGAATTGAGAAAGAGAGGGTGGTGGTGTGAGAGAGAAACGAAGGAGACGAGAGATGAGAGAAAATAGAGAAAGTTATTTTTTAGAATAACTGAGAAGAATGAGATAGATATTGTTCCCACGTGAAAAAATATCTTATATATATACCCTACACATTTAATGTGCGCGCGGATATTTAACTAGTACTCGGGCTCGGGTTATTCGTTGGGATTAAACCAAAACATATAAATATTAGATTAATCTTCGAGCCGATTCCTGATAATAATCTATTACAACAATTAATAATTAAGTGACCGAGACTTAAATACCCTAATGAACGAAACTTCATGTCTCGACCTTAATATTTTGGGCTAACATCTCCCCGTAGTGAGTTCAATGATGACACTCCTTCATGAGGTAATGAGATGCTTTTGTTCGTTAAGTTTATTGTGGTCTTGGTCTTCTCTTTGTTCTTTTGATTGGGAACGTGTTCCTTCATGCTTTTGCGGTTCTAGACTTTGAGCCTTGTCATTGTCTTATCGTCTTTGCCATCTTCGATCTTGTTGTCTATTGACCAAAACATGCTAATACTTTTGATAATCTTGAAAGCTTCAAATCAGAGTTAGCGGAAGTCTTTGTCTTTTAAATCTTGAGCTTTCTTGATAGATTGTCTTTGTACATTGAGCATGTTAATGGGATTGAGGTTACGTTAACCACCGTTTGACCTGCGGTTTACGTTAGTGAATACGAGAAAATGATTTGAAAATCAGATCGACGTGTCACTGTTTAAAGAGTTCTTTGTAAACATCGAGAGTGTCATGTTCTTATCAAAATTCATCAATGTCAATTTCATTTACTGGACCAAATCGATATCCAGTTGTTCTCAAGTTTGATTCATATGAATCTCGCAAAGTCACCTACCAAGAGCCTTGTTTGATGCTGGCTCAAGTTAGGTTCTCCATCTTCATTTGTGAATACTAATAGTATCACTCGTGGTGTTCTGGCAAATATCACATTGATACTGCGTTAGGACTCTTGATAAAGGCTTGTGAACTGATGATGTCTAACAAGTGTTGAAATGTAATGTGTTCCTAACGAGATTTTGATTGATTTTGGCTCTAGACTCGATTAGTGCATTTTGGTTTTAGTACTCGGAGGCTGGAGCAGACTGCCACCTATTCATTTATCAACAATCTGGGAGTGGAGATGTCAATAGGATAATTGTGTAATCTCTGTGAAAATATGAGGGACAAGTTTCTGTTAGAGAAACCCGAATGGCTGAGAAGGGTTGTGCAATGCATCACTGGGTCCATGATGTCGTTTTCAATGTCAGCAATCAACTTGTGATTCTGACAGCATATGTATTGACCCGGTTTCTGCCTTAAGTTGTGTGGAGGGCTTCTTTCTTTAGACCCTGTAGCCCATCATTTTCTTTTCATTCTTCAAGCCTTTCAATGTTACCATGATGTCTTACTAACCCCTGTTGGGATTGTTCAGTGTTTAAAATCATCTAGTCGACATTATTCCCATATACATTCATCTCTAATCATAACTATGGACTGCTTATTTCTAACTTTGGATTATCTTGGGTAGATCCTCAGGTTCTGGTTGGATTCATAGGATTGATTCCTAAATAACCACCTTATGCTTCAGAATCGTCGTGTAAATTAAGATGGTTGTTGGGTATAAGATCGAACCATAAAAACCTTTTTCTTACTGTTCAGCACATTGAAGTCGATGAAGCCAATATATGTTAAAAATAATGCTGCATTTTAATATCATATTTTATTTTTCTTTTTTTAATTACATTTTCTCTACCTTATTTTAAATGATAAACACTAGTTTTTGAAATACCTTGTGAGTATTTAAATATGTCTTGAAAAATTCTGTGGTGAGAAAATTTATCAGAGATGAATGGTTTGGAAACATTTTAATAATTGTTTTGTTTTTTTGTTTGTTTTTTTTTGAATACATAATATTTGGTGTTGTTGATGCTTCCAAGAACATTTAAAACTTTGTTTTTCGAATATAACTCCCTAATAAATAGGACCAATTGAGAAATTGTTCTCTTTTGAAAACACTGTGAGGGATGGAGTGTTGAATAAACAATTTTTTGGTAAGATTATGATTTGTCATCGAGAAATTCCTTTTGAAAAATCGTAGAATTTTGTTCAAATTTTTGAAAAAAACCAAATGTTAGAGGACTTTCTTTCTAACGCTAAGGGTACGCGCATGTGATGAAAGTACAATATCCTTTTTCTTGAGCTAAATAATTGAATGTCTTGTAAGAAACAGATCAAGAACGAGAAACGGTTAATTTCTCGTTGGAAGGTTAAGTTATTAACCCTTCCTTTATTTGAAGTCCGGGTTAATGTACTGACATTTGCACACATAAGCATCTAGAAAATAGAAAATGATCCATGATTGAAACTTTTTGCAAATACTCTCGCCGAACTTCATTTAACATACCAGTGTCAATGGTTAATCGACATTTCTAAGCAGTAATGTTATCGATTCAAGAGATCATGTCGAGTAAGATTCTTTTTGGAAATTTTCTGATTTTTGATTTTGTATTTATTTACCTGTTGTCCTCAGCATTGCTATTTGATGGTGGAATAGTAATTCCAACTCTTGTCGTGATGTAGCTGTCTTGTTTGCTTAAGGAACAACTTTTGGAACCAGCTTTGAACTTGACTGTTCATTGCTGTGGTCTTGAATTCCGAGTTCTGAACGGTTATGATCAGAAGACATTTGATTGAAGAACCGAGGCTTGTACTGATGTGAACAGCGTTCATTGCCTGAAGACCGAGGCTTGGTTCTGCTGCGATCAAACGTGTTTTTGTGAAATTGTAGGAAACGGGGCCTGAAGTGTTATTTCAGCAGATCACATGTAGATGATCATCAGATCAAAAATTCTGAAAGCCCTGTTTTCTGAGAATATCTATGTCTTTTCCTGCAAACCAAACTCGGAGTCTTCCTTTATAGGATTTGAACGATTTGAAAATTTTACCCGTCGGTTTCCACCTAAGACAAGATCTAGGAGTCATTGTTTTCTCATGCACAACGGAAGTCTTTTTGATTGAAAACCTATGTCCTTTTGGGATCTGTCTTTCTGGTTTCTTTGCAAAACTTGTTTGCTCTACGGGTTTGTTTCTGTTCGTTGTCTTATTGGATGGAACCTTAGCACGTGAGTTGACTTCATTCAGGAATTTTGTTACACAAGAATCATGATTTGCATTAAAGACACATTTCTGACATGTCGAGCAAACAAAATGTTTGGAGTCAGAAAAATTTCTAGAATTCCTAGAGTGTTCTGCTATGGGCACAGTCTTTGTCGTTACAAAACTATTCTTGGATGCAGGCCAATTCCTAGATGTTTGAGTATTGCTCCTAGGTTTTGGTTTGCTACCATTAGTTGTGCTTTGTGATTTAGCAGAAGGCATCACACTAGGTCTTGAATTCCTACCGCGTTCTTGTGTCTTTTTCTTAGCTTCCTCTAGATAGTGATTATGAACCATGTCATTTGAACTAAATCTTGGCATGTTCTTTGAACTATTCCTAGATTCGCTAGATGCAATCACGTGATGAGGTTTTACAACAGCAGATTCTCTTTCCTTAGGCAAATAATGTGTAGTGACTGGTTTTGACAAATCGTTATTGACATCAACTTGGGAGGCAAACCGTGGCTTTGAAATTCTAGGTCGTTCAGACTTAAACGCAGTCGGTTGTCTAACAACTGATTGGTTTCTATGTGGTTGTAAAACCGGTTTCCCTAAGATTGATGATTTTGCAAACTTAGTATTCACACTATTTCCTGTTAATTTTCTTAACTCATTTTTTAATGCTGCAATTGCAAATCCTTTTTCCTGAAGTTGAGCTTTGAACTCAGCATTTTGAGCAATCAAAGAAGTTGTGTGTTCTATAGTCTTAGCTCTCGTTGTCTTGATAGAATCAGACAGTTCTTTGTAATGCCTTTTCAAAGTCTCATTTTCCTTAAGTAATTTAGCCACTTTATGTTCCAATTCGATGTTTATTGTTTCAATTACATCTATGTCATGTTTAATCTTGGCTTCTTTACTTTTTACTTTCAAAAATTAACCATGTTGCCCTTCTTTTAAAGCTTGATTTTGATATTTAAGTTCAAGATTAACACAATGTGCTTCCATTCTTAAAAAATCTTTTTGAAATTAGGCAATGGTCTTTTTGAGACAAATATTTTCAAATTTAAGAGATTGATTTGAGAGATCAGTTGTATGGTTATCAGTTAATTTAGCAGGCAAAGGACATGTGTCATGACATTGTTCAGTATTCTGGTCAACCTCTCCTTCATTATTGAATTCAAGTTGCTTAGTATGTTGTTGTCCTGTAGCAAGTACATTAACTTCAACAGTCAATTGTACCTCAGCCATTGGCTCTTCGTCATATACGGGTTTGATATCTGCATCATCAACATCTACATCATTCCCTGAATTGCTGCTTGTATCATGCTTTCCAGATTCTGTCCTACTGCTTTCTATGTTAACCAAACTAGCATCTAATGCTTTACTCGTATCAACCTTTTCCACTGTTGTCTGCATCTGTCTTTCATTTACCCAGCTGTCATACTCTCTTTTATGTAGTGCTCTTTTATCAATCGACTTCTTAACAGATTCCATGTGTTGGATAAGTGTATCACAGAATTCTAGAATCTCAAGTTGAGTGTATTGTAGAAAGTAGTTACGTGTCATTACAACATATTCATCATCCGAATAAATCCGTGACTTGATGAACATCTGAAACTGTGTCTCGAGTACTTTAAAAGCAGCGATGGATCCAATCTTTTGAAATTCTTCGTTGTCAAGTTGCTTTTCTAGTTGATCCATGTTTAGGAACATTGTTTTTGTGAAAGTCTCTACATCTTGACCAAAGAGTGTCGCAAATGCGCGTTTGAATCCACACTCGGTTCGAGTTCCTTTTAAGTCGTTGTTTGAAAGAAGTTTGAGGTGTGAATGAAGTCATCAAAATAATACCATGCAACTTTCTTTTGCTTTGTCTTGAATTTGTTGCATTTTTTGTTCTTTCGAATCCGAACATAAAGATAAAGTATCTTTCGTTTCCATTTTTACCGTGATGTGAAGTGAAAATGATTTGTAGGATCTTAGGTAGGTAAAGTGATTGTTGTTGTGGATTGAAATCAATTAACGTTTACGGGATTTTACAAATCTATGATTTAAACCGAGAAAAGAACTGGAATCTTTTTCGGGATTTTACAAAATCAAGAAGAAACCGTGAAACAATGATTAATTGTTGTTGAAATTGTTGTTGTAGTCGAAGTATTTGAGCTTTTGTTAACCATTGATGAGCTTAAAACGATGAACGGTGCACAAACTGTCAACTTAAAATGAGTAACGGTTGATTAAAACTCAAATAAGGACTAACAATGCAACAACGGTTCACGTTGGAGGATTAACGGTTGAATTATAACAATTAAGGACTAATGGTGTAATTTAATTTCAACTTTAAGGATTAATAAACAAGGAAAGGACCAAGTTTGAAATTGTCTTTAAGATCAGGGACTGCATGTGCCAAGTTGAATTTCTTGTTAGTTACTAAGAAACAATTCCCTCCAAATTAGTCATCATCTTCGTTTTAAATTTCAACAAAAAACGAACGATTGTTTTTTACTTCTTTTGGGCTTGAATCTTTATCGTCGATAGAAAATAAATATACCACGTTGATCGAAAAAGGATCACGATCACATTGGTATATGTTAGAAGACAAGCGAGCAATCGAAGCACGAAACCGAAAAACCCAAAATTACATGAAACGTAGACGTTTAACCATGTTATAAATTTCCTAGTTATTTTTATGGTATAAATCACCTAGTTCATATGTATAAATCGCATGTGGTTTTTCTTTTACGTATAAGTTGAAACGTATAAGTCGTCTTAAGTTGAAATGTATAAGTCGCCTTAAGTTGAATGATTTGTTCGCCCTTTGTTGCTCACGTATAACTCGCCCCACATAGAGTGTATAACTCGCCTAACTGAAGGTATACGTCGCCCAACAAGTAACATATAGTTCGCCCAACAAGTAACGTATAGATCGCCTTCACTAGTTGGATGTATAACTCGCCTACGGTTGTTGTATAAATCGCCCAATAAAACAAAACCGGTACTATCGTCCTTGCTTTTGTCTCTTTTTAAAACCGTGTACAACCAAAGACAAGCCAACCAAGAAAACATTTGAAAAAGATTGAAAAATAAGCACTCGTTAAAACCGAATAAGCTACCAAGAAATCTAACCACAAAAAGCTTAAAATAAGCTTGAAATATAAGTAGTTAAGCCACGAGAATAAGCAGTTTTAACAAAGATATTAGCCATGAAGACGCTTGAAAATAAGCTCTTAAAAATAAATAAGCCTAAAAGAAAGTGAAACTGTTATGAACGAGAAGAAAAAAAACAGTTTTGGACAAATGATTTAAACAACAAAAATAAAGAACAAGACAAAAAAAAGGACAACAGAATGATCAAAAAGAAAAAAAACAATGCCAACAAGAAAAAGTAAATAAGCCAAATCCAATAAGCTCAAATAAGTTACCACAACAAAAACCACTAAACCCACCCGAGGCTCTGATACCAAGTGTCGGAACTAAGAAAATCATTTCACTTCCATGACTAGAACCAAGAGATAAGATGGGAATATGAGAAGAAATGTAGAGAGAGGTAGGAGAGAATTTTAGAGAGAGAAAGAGAAAATACAAATGAACCAACACCCTCTCTATCCTTGGAGAAGGGTATTTATACTTAAACTAAAAGGCCTACTTGCCTTTGTTATTTCTACGAGCCGGGCTTGGGATTACTCGGGCTTACGCCCGATACACGTGACCGATCAACTTACATAAACAAGCCCGTTTACCCGTTTTAGCCTATTACAACATTACATAATTATATGACCGAGACATAATATTCTTAGTGAACAAACTTCCTTGTTCGACTCAATATTTGAGGCTAACATATATAGTAATATACTATCGAGGAACATGATATGCATGTCTTAGGTATGAGTGCTCTAAAGTATGACATTTTTAAGAAATGTTGGAAACTAGACACATGCAATTCTATTTTAAAAAATAAAAACCTAGATAAAAAGAACCAAGACACATGCTCGATGACTAAGACTCAATTGACACCAAATTTATCCAACCAATCACACAACTTTAATAAACGTGAACATAATTCGTTTATAGTTTGACACACCGTTGTTATGAGAACGACTTCATCCAAGATGTCATTCGGATAAGGAGTACTATCGTTTTTAGAACGACATGTTCCTTAAGAAATGATTATCTACCAAAGATAATGATTTGACTTCAGATAGACTTTCATCAAGGGTTGTATTGAGAGATTCCTAAGTCCTTAAGGTTTGTTTGTTAAGCACTATGTGTGCTTTTCATGTGTGGGGTGTTCTAGGAAAAATATTTTTGTAAGACTTTGGGTCGAACTAAATGTTGACGATAAGGATGATTTGTTAAGAAGACATACTCTAAGTATTTTCTTAGAAGAAAGAAAAATAATAATTATTATAAAATAAATACTATGACATATAAAAGTAAAGTGATGTCAATAATATTTTAACACGTCATGTTAAAAATATATACTCGAAAGTAGTTATATTATGACAAGAATAAATAGTGAAAAATGATATGCACCTAGAAGTAAATAAAAATAATTCCATATAATGGAATGTGGTGAAGGATGAGCAAGAACAAAGAGGGAAGGTGTTGAGATAAGGTTGATAAGGATGGTTTAGAATAATATATCATTTGCACTAACAATGACACAGGTGATTAGGTTGCACGTGATCCTAGTGATTGGGTTGCATGTGATTGGTTGTCAATGTTGACGAACAAAGGTGGATATATAAGACGAGGTGGTAGTTCTTTCATAGTGAAAGAAAAATAAAAGACACAACAATATGGTAACTCAATAACACTTGAAGATTGAATATCTTCTTTATGTTCTTCACTTGCTAGTAAGTGGAAACAAACAAAAAGACTCAATTATGGTAAAAATGAAAGGATCACTTGTAATAGTTATTGGTTAAGTGTGGAATGTTCTTGAGGGGAAAATTTCCTTGGTATGAAAGTTTGAAAGTGAGGACAATATTTAGTGGTGAAGATCATAAAGTTGGTGACTGATGACATCAAATAACATCTATTTTATAGCATCATTTATCCCATGTTATTAACCCATTTTGTATAGTTATTGCAAAGAATTGTTACTTAATCGTTTATATTTGAGAATTGCAGTAATTATGGAGTACTTGGTGAATATTAGCAAAAGGCACGCATTCTAGAGCTTAAATGAAGATATTTTGAAGATTACTATGCTGAAGACCAATACGCCATATCCATCAAGGAAGATACGGCGTATACGTGCCTGCACTCGCCAAAGACCACAAAGGAATAAAGCTTAATACGCCGTATCTAGAAGACCAATACGCCGTATTGGAAATATGGAATGAATATAATATTCTGAAAGATATCAAGCGTGGTCCCTACTCCAAAAAATCCCCAATACCCCATATCGACGAGTTTCCAGACCCTATAAATAGACGATCCTAAACTCAGTTTTAGATATGCAAGTGAATCCCTAAACCACCAAGTTGACCAAGAGACGAATAAAGGAGCCTAGAAGGTCAGAAAAGAGCCTCAAGATCATATGAAAACTCTTGTAATCT
Organism: Tanacetum coccineum; assembly: GCA_026074375.1. Classification (NCBI taxonomy): domain Eukaryota; kingdom Viridiplantae; phylum Streptophyta; class Magnoliopsida; order Asterales; family Asteraceae; genus Tanacetum; species Tanacetum coccineum. Next base: position 318 of record BQNB010160339.1, on the reverse strand, counting down.
TTACGCAACCGAATACGCGTTTGATTAAGGTTTCTTTATTTTAATCGTTCATATATTAAACCGTATGTATTTTTACAATGACTATCGACTGATACCTTTAGGTATCAGCCATGTTTATGAAGATCTAATGTTTGGTTTGTTTATCTTGATTGCTTAATTTATCATTGATTATTGTTTATGTTTATTAATTTATATTCGTTTACGTGCTTAAGTATGCCACTGTTGGGAATTATTAAAAAAGACCAAGTGTCGTTTCTGCTGTTAGAGATGTTCGTTTCTGCTGATGGCACTAAGTGGTTTCTGCTGGCAGTTCAAGTA
>BQNB010160338.1:0-12435 GCA_026074375.1 Tanacetum coccineum | reverse complement strand
GGTTCAAATACACACTTTAGTGTGTTCGGCATTCTTGTCTACGGATGAAACTTTCCTTCTCATATCATCTCTTTTTAGGATCATTTTGACTCCCTCGAGCAAGGGGGAGCATTCGTCATATTAAGTCGTCTATACATTTTGTTGTATATGACATATTTGTCTAAGGACAAAACATGTTATTGCACTAATTTTTGTTTTGTAGGATCATACTTGACACCCTCAAGCAAGGGGGAGATTTCGTCGAGCATTTAAAGCCATTTCTCATATCTTTCTCATCTAATCTTCTCTCTAATCAACTGAGCTCTCTCTCTCTCTCTCTCTCTCTCTCTCTCTCTCTCTAGCATCTCTTTCTAAATCTTGTGTAGGTAATTCACTTTAAGAAAGGAACTGCCAAATACACGAAAGTTTCAAGCATGCCTCAAAAGTGTTTTGATCTTGATTCTTCTTCTTACTTCATTCAAGAGTACATATTATTTTTCATCATATCTTGACGCCATAATCTAGGGGAGCACTCATCAAGGGGGAGCATGCAAGCATTCATCATCATTCTTACTCTTTTACAATCCTTTACGAAGATGTCATTTTCTTCATCATATAGTTTTCATAATTTTTATGTTGCACGAAACTAACCGTTTTGTAGATAAAGCATTCAAATTTTATTCGTGGATCTACTATAGACCAAGGACATTTACCTAGAGATACAACAACATAAGGGGTTAGTATAAACTATTTAACTTCACTAGGGATGATGCAAACTCGCCTTTTTGGGGGAGAAATGAAGTTAAACTCCAAGGACACACCCTTTTTGTTTTGACATAAGGGGGAGAAGAGTGTAAACAGATAAAGGTAATGTAAAGGTAGAACGGAGATGCAAGTAACTTTACATTTTATGAAATATTACGTTTACACATTTGTTTGTCATCAACAAAAAGGGGGAGATTGTTAGTGTAAATATTATGATATTTAATCTACACAGTCTTGTTTGTTTTGTTGATGACAAACACGTAACTTGTAATACATAACGTAAAATGTAAAAGTTACTTGTAATCATATTTCATCTCAACATCTATCAACGTCTCGTATCCTCATATGTTACAACACAGGTTCGTACATGTTTGTTATGTTGCATTATGATCAAACCTCATTTCACATTTGCATCTACAAGTATTTTATTTAAACAAGTAAACTTTATTTTGACAAGCACTCAACTAGACATTTTACTTTACAAAAGTTTACTTACACTTTAAATATACAAGTTATTTTTTACTTTAGGAAAATAGAATAGAAAATGATTTTTTACATCATGCATTACATCATCTAAATTTGAAAAAAATCTCTCCAAGATTACATAAGATCTTTCAAGATTTTGCAAATCAAAATTTGGATTTTGTTACTGATGGCTGGTACCTTTGGTTTACAAGTCGGTTCCCTTACTGTTAGCCGGTGCCTTTAGCCGATGCCATTCAGCTTTTTCTATAAATAGAGGAGCCTTTCACTCCGATTTTCATCTCTTCTGTTCATACTTTTCCACCCTTTTACACACACTTTCTCTCTTGTTTTAGGACATTTAGATATGTAGAAACATACTCATTAATCTCTTTCGTTTTTCATATGATCATAATGCCTCTAACATTCATTTTGTTGTAAGCATACTTTCATGATGATTCACCAAAGCAAGCCTTGAAGATCTTGCCACTTCTATCCACCATCAAGCATACATATATGTAGATCTACAAGATTGAAGATCTCATCATCATCGTCATCCATTTAAAGCAAATCTTTCAAAGACACTCGAAGCTTATGTGAATCTTGTAGCTACATCTTCACCCTACCTCATGTTGAGGTTTCTTGTATTTGTCATTTCATGGTTTATGTGTTTGTGCCACAAAACATAAGGTTTATTATGTTGGGCCATAAAACATAACGGGGTTTTGGGTTGGTTCTACCCTTTGTATAAGGACTCGGTATTTAGCTTTGTACCGGATAAAGTGTAAGCGACGTTGTGTAAGGCTTTCTCCGTGACCGGGAGTGGAGTAGGGCGGAGAGGAGCTTTGTAACCGAACCACTATAAATCATCATTTTCGGTTTGCATTTCCTTTTATATTTTTCATCACTCTCTATTTACATTTATGTCTTTAAATTTATGCTTGCATAATATCCATGTTGTGTGTTGATTGTGTTCATGAATACATCGCATAATCTAAACATCTTAGTTGTGGAAAAGTTAAGGCTTAGTACGTGTGAGCTTTGTGTTTAGACTATTGTTTGATGTACTCATGATTTGATGTTTATGATTGTGTTGTGTCTACGTGGTTATTTTATGCTTTCTTATAGTCATGAAATATGTTTGGTACTTTTCATATTACGTCGTGATTGATCGGGCATTTGATACAAAAAGTTTTTAAATTTTAATCAAAAACGTATTCACCCCCCTCTACGTTTTCCACATCATGTATTAAAGATTTTGTCGCATTACATTTTGTATATCTGTTATGGGCTAGAAATCTTTGTATTTTGAACAAGTGAAGCTTTGGGGTTATGTAACAAATACTTTGTTAAATCCAATGTATCGGTTTTAAATGACTTTTTGGGTCATTCTATATATATCTTATGTTATTGATCTATGAAGTACCACCCCCAATCCATATTCCGCTGTGACCCAATTTAGAGGTGTTACAGATTGGTATCAAGAGCTAAGGTTATAGAGAACCAGGTCAAATGTTTTGCTGGACTATAACCATTTTCAAACATTGCATTCATACAAAGGGATTTTCACGGGACATACATACATACGTACATACACTAGTTGTTGCATTAGTTGGTTGGACTAGATGCATTCATGATTGATATACATGTTATGATATAATTATATATTACTATAAGAGTCTTATATTAAATACTAATATAAGCTATATTTTAATTTTCCAATATTGTTATGTCGGATTCTGAGGATTCCACGGTTACATATATTGCTGTATCCAGTCCATTTGGAGGGTTGTCAGACATAGGATCACTAGGAGTCGATGGACCACCTGTGATACCAAAGGATCCGTATGCATATGTGGTAGCTGCTTTTTAGGCCCCGCCATTGCCTGATTATGTGTCGAGTCCTGAGTACCCACCTTCACCAGATTATGTGCCTAGCCTGGAGGAGCCACAAGCACCACGTCCACCAGACTTTGTTCTAGAGCCGGTATACTCGAAGTTTATGCCACCAGAAGATGAGGTATTCCCTGTTGAGGAGCAGCTACTACCTGCTGCTATTTCACCTACTGCTGACTCACCAGGCTATGTTCCTGAGTCGGATCCCTAGGAGGATCCAGAGGAGGATGATGATGAGGACCCTAAGGAGGATCCCATCAATTATCCTACTGACAAAGGAGATGATGGCGATAATGAGGATGAGTCATCCGATGATGATGAGGATGATGAGGTTGATATTGAGGCTGATGATGAGGATGAGGAGGAGGAGGAGCACCCAGCTCATGCCGACTTTACAGCTGTTGCTTTACTAGATGTTGATCAGGCCCTATCTGCGAAGGAGACTGAGCTGTTTGAGACCGACGAGTCTGTGGCTACACCACCACCACACCCTGCATTCCGAATGAAAGCTAGGATTTCTATCCCAGCTCCAGTACTTACACTAGTATGGTCTGATACAGAGGTTGCCAGACTTCTCGCTATATCTACTCCACCATCATCACCACTTTCCCCATGGTCATCTCCATTACCTCATATTCCTTCTCCACCACTACCCCCGATACTATCACCACCATTACCTGTACCATCTCTATCACTCCCAGGATCACCACCAGTACTTGTATCATCTCTAGCACCACCTGCTAGTCCTATTTGTCCATTATGTTATCGAGTTATGATGATCCGGATAAGAGTTGAGGCCACATCTACTTCTCATTCACTACCATTACCAACACTCTTACCTATATCAACCCCTACATCATCACCACCATTGCTACTACCCTCTACTAACCGTAGAGAGGACAGACCCGAGGTTACCTTACCGCCTCGAAAAAGGTTAGGTATCGCTCTTGGTCCTAGGTACAAGGTCGGAGAGAGCTCATCTGCTGCTGCTAGACCGACTGGAGGTCTTAGGGCAGACTATGGTTTCATTGCTACTTTAGATGATGAGATTATGCGAGATCCTGAGAGGTATGTCGGTTACGGGATTACGGATACATGGGATGATATGGTTGAGGATATGTAGGGGACACCAGTAGTTACCGATGTGTTAGAGCTTAGCCAGAGGATGACAGGGTTTGAGACTAGGGTTAGACAGGATACATATGAGATTTATACGAGGTTGGATGATGAGCAGACTGAGTGACAGCTAATGGCTGGTCGGCTCAACATGCTGTTTAGGGATAGATGTGCATATGCTTGCATAGGTTTACTGATAAAGAGAGAGAGGCCAGGATGTCTCGAAAGGCTTGGAGTATATCTATGGATGCCAGTGACCTCGCACGATTAGAGGTTATGGTATTACGCACTCAGGTGGTAGCACAGCAGGCGATGATTACAGAGTTACAAGCAGCGGACCGCAGGGGATGGACGGTGATTACAGAGATGCTGGCAGTGGATTATAAGAGGCAGGTACAGCTCATTGAGGCACTAAAACTGCTAAAGGGGCTACAGACTCAGATGGCAAAGTTTCAGAGACAACAGGGACCCGCTAAAGGGCCTATACAGCTAGAGATACCAGAGGAGGCCGGTAGCAGTTCATAGATTTGGTTATGTTGTAGCTATGTTGTATTAGCCTACTAAGTATTACGGGTTAAATCCTGACAAGCAAGGCTTTAGGTTGTTATGTTCATTTTGTAACCTAATCATTGTGATCGTTTTGTATCTGAACCAATCATGTATGTTTTCCAATTATATATGGAATGGTGGTATTATGTCATGTTTGTAATCGAATTTGTTATGAATCAATGTCAATTTAACTATATCATTATTGATTTCAATTCAGTTGTATATTTCACTGTGTGATGTGATCTCACTTTACATATTGTGCATATGTCATGTCATGGTTATGATTTTACGAAATCTAACGGGTATTATATTTTCTTGTGATTGAAGAAAATGGCGCCAAAAAGAGCCACAAGGTCAAACACAGCCCCAAAAACAACCACCACCACATCTGTTACTAATGCCCAGCTTCAGGCAATGATTGACCAAGGTGTTACTGCCACTTTGCCATCACGTGATGCAAACAGGAATGGCGATGACAGCCAAACTTCGAGAACGGGTGTCAGAAGGACTGAACGCGTTTCTCGAGAGTGCACTTACCAAGACTTTACGAAGTGCCAACCTCTATATTTCAAAGGCACTGAGGGAGTTGTCGAATTAACTCAATGGTTTGAAAGGATGGAGACTGTATTCCACATAAGCAACTGCTTTGTGGAAAATCAGATCAAGTTTTCCACGTGTACTCTTCTGGCAGGTGCTCTAACATGGTGGAATTCCCATGTTAGGACTGTTGGTCATGATGTTGCATATGCAATGACCTGGACTGGTCTGAAAAAGAGAATGACTGACAAGTACTCCCCGCGAAATGAGATGAAGAAGATCGAGGCTGAGTTATGGAATTTGAAAGTAAAAGGTGTAACATTTTGTATTTTCATGTCATTTACGACGTCATATATTTCACTAATTATTTTTTTCTCGTACGCGTTCGCTTTTGAATTTTAATAGTTAAGTTAAATCGCGTAATAATTAATATATTATTTTTATAAAAGTAATAATTAACATTTTATATTTTATTTTTATTGGTTGCGTAAGACGTTTACGTTTCACAAATAAATACGTTTAAGCATACCCAGAAATCACTTATACACATTTTTAAAACCCTAGATATTTATTAGATATTTATCTAAAATATCTTTTAGATATTTCCTTAACCTTACCCTAGTTAGACTTAACTAGAGTTCCTTAACCCTAGTTAACCCCTATATATACCCTAACTAGACTACAAAATCATAACTTACATTTTTTTAGAAATTTCATCATAAAATCTCTCCCCTCCTCCCTCTCTTGGCTACGGAAACACCCCAAACACAACCAAATCCATATCAAATTTTATATAATACATTTACATACATACCTACATCATATCTAAGATGTCCTAAGAAGATTTGAAGGCTTGGTTAATCCTTTACAAGTGTTAAGCAAGAAAATGCAAAGTTAGGGTTTAGGAAATCAAGTTTAGATTGTGTTGGGTATCATATTTCATCACTCTAAGGTTATCTAAAATCCTTTATGTCTTTACATTCATCATTTTATGTCTATATATGTCTATGTGTTATTCACCAATCCTTCCCTCCTCCCCCTCTTCCTCCCCTTCTACCCCCCCTCTCCCCCACTTCTTCTCTTCCTTTATCACTTTCCCCCTCCCATCCTTCACTTCCTCCCCCCTCCTCCCTCCCTACCTCTTTCTTCTCTCTCCCCCCTTCCCTCCTCTCCTTTCTCCCCCCTTCCCCTCTTTCTTCCCTCCCCTATTCCCCACCCCTTCCAATCCCTTCCCCCCTTTACTCCCTCACTCTCCCTCCCCTTCCCCCCCCCTTCTCTCTCATAAAATCTCTCCCCCTCCTCCCCTTTCTCTTCATCCTCCCCTTTCCCTTCCCTCCCCTCCCTTCCCTCCTCTTTTCTCTCCTTCCTTTTTCTCCCCATTTATCCCCATCTCTCCTTCCTCTCTTCCCCTCCTTCTTTCCCCCCTTTCCTCTCTCCCTCCCTCTCTTCCTTCCCCCTCCCTTCTCTTCCCCCCCTTCCTACCCCCTATATCTTCTCTTCCTCTTCTTCCCCTTTCCTCCCCTTATCCCCCATTTTCTCCCCCTACTCCTCTCCCCACCCTCCTCACTCCTTCTCTTACCTCTCCCTAGGAACTTATTTACTTGTAAATTTTATAATTCTTGGATAATCTTTGGATTAATCATATACTAAGGACCCTAGGAGTATAAGACATAAGATATTAAGGGTTCTAATGGATTTGTAACAAAGTGGTAAAGCTAAAAAGTCCTAAAAACAAGTTTTAAACATTTTGAGAAAAATATCTAAAGGGGCTGTTTGGAGTTCGAAATTTACATATATTTTATGATTTTATAATTAATACTACATGTCCACAAGGTTCTTCTTTTACTCCTACAGTGAGTCATAAAGAACTCGAAAAAACGATTTAATAACGAAGAAGATGTTGCTAGTTCGAGTTTACGATAGTTAATACTCGTATAAAACTATTTTTATAAAAAGTTAATATTCAATGCAGAACTTATACTTTGAAAACATCAATTAATATGATTAAACTTTCAATTACAAGAAATGTGGCTCGAAAGAAATCGCCTAAAAACGGAGCTATAAATACGATAAGTTACGACCATTTACGGGTTTTAAGACTCATTAAACTTATATAAATCTAATATGTGAACTGATTGTGAACAGAAATGTATTGTTATCATGAGTTGGACTTCAAAATCTAAAAAAATGTCATTATTTTGATACATCGTCTCAGTTAAACAAAGGACGTAGGCGCAAGAAACATACAAAATCGAACTTGAAATGTGCAATTTTACGCCGTTTTTGTTAAAGGGTTATTATATCGTTATACTTTATGTAATATAATTTCGCTAAAACGTTTAGCATGGTGAAGAGCCATATAGAAATATATATGTTATTAGTATCAAGTGCCTATATTACTAGGGAATTTCATAATAAGGCCTATTCGGATGGCGTATCGACGAGTTATTAGATTTGCAATTTAAAGTATCTTAACTCCTCGTATGTCATGTCATGAACTCTTAATTTAGATAGCCCGAATGATAGTATGATGATAACTATATAGGATTGTATATGATAGTTGTTAAGTCAAAGTACTTGAGTACTGATACGACATATATTTACTTAGGTTGCTTTCGGATATTTCCGTGATACGTTTTCTGCCATTTACCTGATTATTTCATCACTGCACTTTCTTAAGTGTTTTTACTACGTGATTGTTTTACAAAATCTACGGGGTGAATTGCATTGCTTGTTTTACTATTGGACACAAGTGTTTTTCTAAGTGTTTTCAAAGTGTTTACAAAGTGTATGCTATCCAGATTACTGCCTGAATATTATTGCTAAGTTACCTTATTGCCGTGAAGTCCCTATTTATCATGAACCGTTAATTGCTATTGTAGTAAGCGCGAGTGTTATGGATAGATCTATCGGGACTGACAATCCCCACCTTTCCTTGGGTCACTAGTTTGATCAAGGTGCATTTAACATTGAGAGGTGTTAGGTTGTTGGCAAGCATCCTATATTCTGATTGGGGCACAAATCTAGTTAAGGCTTCGGGGTCATGAGCTTAGTTCATTAATACATGTTTTTGGACTACTGAACTTGTTTCATAGTCTACTAGTACCTAAAATCTTGTGGTCCACTCTTTTACTTATAAACCTATGGATTCACTCAACCTTTGTGTTGACTTTTAGCATGTTTAATTCCAGGTCCTCAGATATAAGCTTGGATGGGAGCCGTGATGGATATCTATGAAGATGGATTCTGTGTTTTATTTAAATTCGATGCTACTTTTATCTATGAAAACTTATGTCGTCTTTTGGGATTATAAATCTTTTGTTTAAAGAACGTATGTAGTATGTCTATGACTTTTCTTTTCAAAACATATGGGACCTAATGTATGAACTCTGATTTTGTTATAATGCATCGAATGATCTTGTTTAAAACGTCCATTTAATGTCGTTTCCTATATCTTGATTGTTGTACTTTGACGTAGGACCCCAAGGTTACCATTCCGCTGCATATCAGATTTTGGGGGTGTTACAGCTATTGAATCATCATGTTCAAGAAATGCATCGATCTCTTCCATTAGAAAATCACTTCCTCCGAAGGGAGTGAAAGATGGAGAGCGAGAATCAATCATAAGGTCCGAAGGGGAAGTGGGATTGCCACTTTCAGAAATTTTAAGTACTTCTTGAACATATTCTTCACAAGCAATGTCAATAACATCGACTCGGTTAACCGATTCAATGATATTGTAGGAGAAAGTTTTAGTATCACCAACTTTGAAGGTCACGGATTGGTCATCATGTCTAAGGGTCATTTGTTCACCGTGAACATCTATCAAGGCACGTGCCGTTCTCAAGAAAGGTCTTCCTAGAATTAGGGGAACCCGAGGATCGGCAACGTAATCAACGACCACAAAATCGGCAGGAAAGAAGAACGTTCCAACTTTCACGAAAACATCCTCGGCGATGCCGGTTGGAGTAGAAATCGTTCGGTCGGCAAGTTCAAGTATCATTCGGGTTTTGGTCAAAGCTGGGAGACTTAGTTCTTTCCAAATGGAGAGAGGCATTAGGTTGATGCTTGCACCGAGATCGGCCAAGGCTAAGCATTCATTCATCTCCGGAAAATCACACGGTATAAGAAATCTACCGGGGTCTCCAAGTTTCTCAAAGAGTCAAGGTTATAGGGAACTGGGTCATTTTCAAAACCTAGTCTATAACCAAAATTTTTACAGATTTTCTTTTCTTTCATTTTCAAAATACAGAATCCTTCATCGCTGATCTGATATCCGAGCACGCATTCCCTGATCCTTACTTACTCTTCTGATTATCATTATTATATTATATAGTTTATATATAATACTTAGTTTAAATTCGATCCCTTATGTCTATTTTCTAGCATATTACTATTCATTCGTATCGGTCGATTATATAAATATTGACCATTCCGATTAATTCATGAGTATTATAGAATTCTTATTTTCTTGGTTAGTATCATATACCTCGACTCAATGTACTCTTACAAATTCTTACCGGATTTTGTACTTGTATTATTGACAGAATCATGCCTCCCAGAAGATTGAAAAAGAAATCTATTAAGAAGTTGGTGGAAAAGTGTATGGCTAAAGCTATTGAAGAATATGAAAAGTCTAGGGCTAATCTAGATAGTGCTGGAAGTTCAGGAGGAAACCCTGGGAATTCTTTAGGAGAAATCTTTCAAGTCCTCTCATACCTTAGTAGGATTACAATCTGCCTCCTCGTCAACCACAGTTACATTCAAGATCTTGTCTCTGAATTCTTCCAAAAGCTAATCCAAAATTGATTGAGTAGTCTGTGCTACATAATCTTTATCAAAGGTGTGGTGTGTATGGGTTGCGGGATCGAAGGTTGTATCTCATCGTCTATTACATCTGGAACCTGTATAGAAATACGATTAACATCATTATTCGGTTCCTTGTCCCTTACAACCATCACTTCATCCGGGGATGGAAGTAGTGGCACACACGGTTGTACTATAGGTTTAGGTTCAGGCAAAGCATGTACGCTAGGTGTGAGTAACTGCCTAAGCCATTCTACATCCCCGACTGTAACATCCCAAATATCAATATCCCCTTCATTACAATCTTCCACCTTAGCTTCCTTTTGTTTCAACCCTTTGAGGCATTCAGTTTCCAATATGTACTAGTCGTCAATGGCCTTTTCAAAGCTCAATTATTTATCATCAGGTTGAGGATTAGGTGTGCATGGCGATTGATCACAAAAACTAGATGTAAAACTGTAGGAGTGATCATTCAGTGGATTATTCATTGGATCGTGCTTAGCTATGTATAATTCATATTCTGCTATTTTCATGCTATCAATGTCCACTTCATCGCTCGTATTAGAAGACACTAAACAATCCCCAGTGTACGGCTGAGCAGGTTGGAAACAAGGGTGTATAGGAGTTACGCCATGATAATACGGATAATTAAAAGTACTACTCTTATCCTGGTGAAAAGAGTCAAAATACGCCTCTTCATATTTTGTTGGACTTCTTTTGGATCGCCTTTCTTTCTCAGCTTCATACTTTAAGTACTCATTCAGAGTCATGCTTTCAATATCAGGCTCCATTTCCATGATTCCTGAAAATCAAACACGAGATACAGTAGATTTTGCTCTTAACAAGAAATAATAAATAACAAGAAATTAAATATACCAAAATAAAATATATAGAAAAACTCAAACTCAAAACTTATTTAGCTCCCCGACAGCGACGCCAAACACTTGATGCGTATAATTGTTTAAATTATTTTTCCAAGTTTTAAATTTGTAAAACTCGTTTACCCTAGGTCTACAACGCACTAATGTGCAGAGAACCCGATCGTGTGTAGTGAAGGATTGGTAAATCCAAGGTCGTCCCAAGAGCCAATGGGCGGTCTATTGTCTGAGTTTAAAAGCTGTCACGTTTTAAAAGCTGTTTAGAAGATTAATTTGCAAGAAAATAAATAACAGGAATTAAATTGGATTTATTAATCGAGGGAATTGGGATAGTGGTAAACGACCAAGAAGATGAACGTATTTAACTAGATAACTATCATAAGTTCAATTATTATGATCTCAAGTGCAATGTCTAATTCATATTTTGTATGATGGTTTTAGTATCGACATACCTGAATTGGCTACGAAACCTGTCCTATATATCCTATGATCTCAGGTCCCTGTTGGCCACAAAGGTTGAGTATCTAGACTATAGTGATTAATCCTCAACTATCCTATAGATCTTCCTAATTTCAACATTCCTACTTCTTGACATTTAAATATTTACCCGCACTTCTCAAGTATCTAGTACAACTTTAGGTGGTGACATTGTCAATCCCTTTACAACCAAGAAGGAGGGAAATCCTTCTCAATCAACCTACTAGTCTAGCATTCGGGTGAGCTCGTACTAACTAGCCTACTAAGTACTAAACCAAACTCATATACTATCAAAAATGGAGGTCTAACGGAAAACAATTAAGATATCCATATAAAACAATGATCAGACAGCGAGATAAAAAACAAATGAATTAAAGAATGATAAGCTACTAAAATGACAAGGACAATAATTAAGCATAATAAATATCAAACATCAACTAATTAGGCCAAGATCAAATAAATCATTAAATAGAATTAATTGAAATCAAATTGTAAGAGTTGAAGAATCATGTACAAATCATGCTAAAATAATACTCCCGGTCTTCTAGTTGGATCTCGTGGCGAAACCCAAAGGGTTCGCCCTATACCCGAATCAAGCACCCTAGCGGCTACTCTCTTTTTCTTCTCCTCGTCGTACGCACTAAAAAGCCAATATTGAATGATAAAGTGATCCCCCAAATCTATTCATTTGTTTCAATATATATAATTAATTGAAACTTTAGGACTTTGGCAAAAATGGCCCTCCATCGTTGTTGACGCAATAAGTTTAATCCTCAAAACTTCATAGAATTTTAGCACATATAGTCCCTGTACTGGTCACTAACTACGGCGTAGTTATATGTTCCAACTACAACGTAGTTTTTTCCATCGCAGCATTTCTTTTATTAACAAAAAATAACTGTGGCGTAGTTATATCGATCCAAGTACATTGTAGTTCTTCGTCAGCATAAATATTCTTTCCATATTAATT
>BQNB010160337.1:2172-14809 GCA_026074375.1 Tanacetum coccineum | reverse complement strand
TTGTGATCTTTATCGCAACATAACACTTTTAATTAATATTATATGATTAATGTTTAAATTTGATTATCTAATGAGATTGACTCGCGGATTCTTACTCCTTTTTATATATAAATAAATAGTAAATAAATATGAACATATATAAATACATAACAAGGATCAGGATCCGCAAAATCAATGAAACCGGAAGTAGTAAAGATAAGCAAGGAAAATAAGCTAGAACAAGCATAAAAGCTAGAAATGGCAAAAACACTTAAAACTTTTTGAACTAAGACACAAATAAGCTCAAATAACTTAAGACAAAACCAAATAAGCTAGAGTAATGCTAAATAAGCAAATTCAGCAAGCAATTAAGCTAAATAAGCAGGACAAACTAAGCAGTACTAACAACAGTACTACCAGTTATAACTAACGGTACTAACTTGGAGTTAGTACTGCTAGTTATAAGTTAGTACTGCTAGCTTTACTAAAACATAATGAAACAAGAAATAAGCAAATAAGCTAAAACAGGTATTTAACTATCCCTAATAAGCATTTAGACATAAGAATAAGCAACTGCAATAAACTAGAATGGAGAATAAACTAAAAAGTTACAAACTGATAAAGATTCTTCACTTTGACGTGGAAGTAAAAAACAACCGGTTGGATTTTAAGGTACCCGCTGTTTTAAATTTCATATGTGCTCATTTCCAGAGTAACAGCTACATATAATCTGTAATTTCCTGGTTCACATACACAGTTTGCGCTGAAAGATGGATTGCGACATGTACCACATTATGGACTTGTATTAGCAGGAGTAGCTGGGTTACCAAGTTCAGTTATAGGGATCGACTGCCCGAAATATCACCTCAAGGATTACAGAAAAGGTTAACATGCCACATGTATATAAGATCTCGTGCACTAGGATGTCTAATGTATTACTACTTATTATATTTGGTTATATAAGTGGTCTTGGAGCTGAGAAATTTAGTTTTGTTTAAAAATAGGAAATGAAGAGGAAGGAAGTGAAGTATGAGCAATATGAAAGAATACAGATGACATATGGAGCGGCTCAGCGTCTGATATGCTTGAAATATTCGAGCCAAGATGATGATTCAAGCTCTTCAAAATCTTAAAGAGTGCTATGCCATTTAGATTTTTAGCCTTATCTTACAGTGTTGTAGAATTCCGTTTACATTGTGTCACTTGGCTACCTAGCTAGAGCATACATATATTCTCACTTAAATAGCCAAACATACTATACATCCTTTTGTTTTAAATATATAACTTGTAAAGGATATCTCTAAGTAACCCATTCGATTTTCGTTCATTTATCATTTGTGGGCTTCACCTTATTTGTATAAACCCACTTAATAACTCATTTAGGCCCATTTATTATGTAGGACTTAGCCCATCATTAGCCTATGCTCTATGTGTTTGGTTACATTTATATACGGAGAATATTAAATATTCTTACTAGGGTGTTCACGAGGTGGTTTGGTTGGAGATTTTAAAAAAATCTATGACGGGTCGGGTAGCTCATTTTACAATCTGAAGTCGATCGTACTAGACGGATAAACGGGCATGCGGGTACCCGAAATGAGCGGTTACCCACGGTTCGAGTCACGGTTAACCATTCTAAAAAATTAGTAGAATTGAATCGGACGAATAATAACTTAAATTATAACGTAACATGACTTTGTAGTAAAATTAAATAACATTATTAAAGAGATTAGAGTCATAGTAAAATTATTTCTTCGTAATAAAAACATTCAAATTATAATATGTAACAAAATAACTAATACTATTTACTTGACGTTTATAAGTTAAGATCATTTTAATCATATGTATCCATGAACGTTGGTAAATGATCACATTAGGCAACTAAATATTCGATATACGATAAAAGTAGTGCACTAATATAGTTAATAGTTGTATATTTTTATCAATGGTTTGTCGAAACCTACATGGATATTATACACGGTTCAGTTCGGATAATTGCGGATAACTAAAAGTAAAAAATTGAAACCGGACAGTGATAAGCGGGTTTTTCCGGTTTTGAGTTTTTTCGGTTTCAGTTATCGTTTTTTTTGGGTTTTGGATTGAGCGAATCGGCTCGATTCACCGATTTCTCGGATTTTATGTGGAGAATAGCAATAGTCTTTATATATAAAGGTAAGTGTAAGATGAATAACCAAATTTGGTAAATTAAATCATACAATTACTTTTTTTTCCAATTTCTACACGTTGGTATGTGGTATTCCATGCACGTGACGGTCGGTTAGGATAAGTTTTATTTTAGGGCCCATTTGGTTAAAGATGGGTTTAACTTTAACTTTATGATTTGGATTAGGATTAAGAGAGAGAAAATATAATATAAAATGAATAATATATTATTATTATATTAAAATATATAAACAAAAGGAAGAACTCACGCATTACGATAGAAAATGAATTTGAAAAAATAATATAAAAAGTAGATAGTGGCTGTCAAACTAAAATCCCGGCTCTTGTGTGTGGATTTGATTATCCCAAAAAATATGGACCGAGTCCAAATATTGACCATACAAATTTCAACCAAACATTAAATATCACTCCAAATCTTAAATCCACGAATAAATCCCTTAAAGCAAACGGCCCCTTATTTATGCATCTTCGGGTTAGAGTTGCTCCTTTCGTCTCATGATTATTTGTCTATAACAAAAAACGCAAAAAAACGTAATGATTATAGTTTTTATTTTTATTTTTTATTTTTTTTGCATAATGATAATTTTATCTTTAACCAATTAATTGATAAATTCTTTAATGTTTATAACTTCAAGTGATATGATAAACTTAATCTAAATTATCTATCTATTTTTATAAGTGGATAATTAATGTGGGAGAAAAAAAACACGGACAACAATCATGGAATTAAGGGAGTATTATTCAGTTTTGAAGCATAAAATGAATTAATAATATCATATTTACATGTTACTTGATGTCAATATTATTCTAAATTTGTACTCCAGTATTTAACAAGTTTATCAATGTTTTACATAAAAATAAATATGTTTGTTTAATGTTTCAAAACTTGTGTCTTTTAGACAATGAAAACCCCGTACGTATAATGTATTATTCAACCACAATATATAGAGATACCATGAGACATAAATGAAACCCTAACGGACCCTAAGTCCACAAACGGGCTTGGGCCTACTAACCTATCCTCTAATGCTCCTTCGCAGTCCGAGCGGCGAAATCACGAAAGCTCGGACAAGAGTAGAAAACAAAATAAAACATTATAGCAATAACTAGTTATTTGATGAAGACATTCAACATCAAGCGGAGACGGATCTTCAAAACAGAATGTCACGAACCGATAGCCCAATGTATCATACGGGATAAACCAAAACATCCCGAACCATGATAAACCAAAGTATCATCTTTTTCATACGGGATAAACCAAAGTATCCTCTTTTACACAATACATCCCTCGTGAGAAGATAACGGAAAAATATTTGCATCGTTCGTTCTCAGGGATGTATTGTGGCAAACGTTTGCCTAACGAAGGATGTATACTGCCAATAGTTTCTAATAGAGATGTATTATATGTGAAAGTTGAAACCACATGGATGTATTTTGCATTTTACTTTTTTTTTTGGTTATGAGTGTTTAGGTTTTTAGTCTATGAGAGAATTGATAAATACGTTAGTTATCGGGATAAGCTCATCTAAATGGGCTTGGCCCTGTTCTCTGAGTCAAGGGTTGAACCCTCTAAATGGGCTTAACACTATTTCTATCTGAGGAGTTGAGTGACTTAATAATGGGTGTATCATTAACTAAAACAAGAATACTAGTTTCCTGCTTCCGACTCAACTAATATAATTAGTCCCAAATTAATAGTCTACTTTTGATTGAAATTATAATTACAATATATTAATTAATTATTTTTTCAGAATTTATAACTTCGAACATTTATTTTAATAAACCTGTTAATTATCAAACATTTAATTAAACAACTACAAGGAAATCATACTAAACAAATACATCATAACCCTTTGTATTTGCACCGGAAACATACTAAAAAAAAATACAACCATAAACTTGTATTTTAAACAATACAATTATACAACTAAAAATATATAAATACTAATACATTTCGAGCTTCGTCATGGCCATCACCCGAAAACATATTAGTGTACTCAAGTAGTCAAAAAAGTTTTTTTTTTTTTTTAAACTATTAGTGTTCGGTTATATTAGTGTACTCAAGTAGTGTTTTTTTAAAAACTTTTTTTTTAAAACTATTAGTGTTTTTTTAAAAACATATTAGTGTACTCAAGTAGTTAAAACCGGGTTTTTTTTAAAACTATTAACGGTTATAAAAAAAAATTAAAAAAATAAAAAAACCGGTTTTAACCGGTTTTTTTAAAAAACCGGTTAAAACCGGTAAAAAACCGGTATGATTAAAAACCCGAAAACCGGTCTAACCGGTTCGGTTATATTTAACCGAACCGGTTAAAAAAAACCCGGTTTTTTAAAAAACCGGTTTCGGTTTTTTCGACCGGTTTTTTAAAAAATTGGTTTGGATTTGCATGTCTAATCGGGATAAGCTCATCTAAATGGGCTTGGCCCTGTTCTCTTAGTCAAGGGTTGAACCCTCTAAATGAGCTTAACACTATTTCTATTATCTGAGGAGTTGAGTGACTTAATAATGGGTGTATCATTAACTAAAACAAGAATACTAGTTTCCTGCTTCCGACTCAACTAATATAATTAGTCCCAAATTAATAGTCTAATTTTGATTGAAATTATTATTAGAATATATTAATTAATTATTTAAGGATAAAACTAAAAAGTAAGAAAGACCTTGACTTTTAGTTTTTTCATTACTTAAATCTACTCAACCCGTAAACAACCTTCATCATAATGATTAAAATAAAAGGTCGTTATTCGACCAGTAATCAATATTGATTTTCCTCGTACGATTAGTGAGCTGAAAAAGATGATTGGAAGTGAATATTTCGTACCAAGAGATTAAGCGGGCGGTGTGGGATTGTGGGATTGATAAATCTCCGGGACCGGATGGAGTTACTTTTGGTTTCATTAGAAGATATTGGCCTTTAATTGAAAAGGATGTAGTGGCGGCGGTTCAACATTTTTTTACTTCCGGTAATTTTCCTAAAGGTTGTAATGCGTCGTTTATTGCTTTGATCCTAAGATTCCGGATGCTAAAAATTGGTTAAGGGACTTTCGCTCCAATTAGTCTTATAGTGAGCTTATA
Organism: Tanacetum coccineum; assembly: GCA_026074375.1. Lineage (NCBI taxonomy): Eukaryota > Viridiplantae > Streptophyta > Magnoliopsida > Asterales > Asteraceae > Tanacetum > Tanacetum coccineum. The sequence continues at coordinate 9,570 of BQNB010160337.1, read as the reverse complement.
TATAATTGGTGTTTGTTTTTCAAAAAGAGCCTCTTAACAGCCTTTTAATCTGACTTATTCAGACGCGCTCAGACATTTGATTCATTAAGCGCGTTTTTTTTTCTTTCGTTCAGACGCGGTCAGAGGCTGCAACATCTTAACCAACTAGATGTGGATGGAGGTCTTGATGCCTCTTAATGTCTCTTCACTCTTTACTTTTGTTTTTTGGTTTTTTTCAAATGTGCAAATCAGATTCAGAGCCTCTTAATAAATAAACATCTAAGTAATAAATCTTTTACTAATAATTAGAATTCAATTCCAATATTTTTAATGGAAGTACGACGGAGGAATTTCAATTTTATAAAGGCTTAAAACAAGGTGATCCGTTATCTCCTTTCTTATTTATATTGGTTATGGAGAGTCTTCATTTGTCCTTTAAAAGAGTGGAGGATGCGGGTATGTTTAATGGTATCAAGATTAACTCTTCTATGACTTTATCTCATATGTTTTATGCGGACGATGCTATATTCATGGGTCAATGGAGTAAGCGGAATGTTGATACTTTAATGTATATGTTAAAGTGTTTTGAACGGGCTTTGGGTCTAAGTATTAATCTTAGTAAAAGTAAACTCATGGGGTTAGCGGTTTCGATAGAGAAGGTCGAAGAAGTTACGAGACATATTGGTTGTGGCATTCTTAATACTCCGTTTTCTTTTCTTGGCTCGAAAGTAGGGGGATGTATGTCTCGGACTAAATCATGGGATGAGGTTATCGACAAAATGGTGAATCGACTTTCTAAATGGAAGATGAAAACTTTGTCTATTGGAGGTAGGTTCGCTCTTCTTAAAGCGGTTTTTGGTTCTATGCCTATTTATCATATGTCTATTTTTAAGGTTCCTATGTTGGTTCTACAACGTATGGAATCTATCCGGTGTCACTTTTTTAATGGTAATGATCTTGATAGTAAAAGGTCGATTTGGGTTAGTTGGAATAAAGTCTTGACGTCAAAGGAGAAAGGAGGTCTTGGTGTTTCTAGTTTATTCGTGCTTAATAGAGCGTTAATGTTTAAATGGATTTGGCGATTTTTTAATCAAAGTGACTCGTTATGGGTTAGGGTCATTCATGCTATACATGGAGTTGATGGTAGGATTGATAGAGCTGGGAATGTCGGATATACGTCGATTTGGTGTGATATTATTAAAGAAATGGATAGGTTAGCTTCTCATGGAATTGATCTTATAAGTATGATGCATAAGAAGATAGGGAATGGGTCGAATACTTCTTTTTGGAAGGATCGGTGAAGGGGGGAGCAGCGATTGAAAGAGGTTTTTCCACGCATTTATGCGCTTGAGGTAAACAAACACATTTCGGTAGCTTTCAAATTTGAGCAGACTTCTTTAGCTTCCTCTTTGCGTAGGATGCCGCCTAGTGGCATTGAATCCGAACAGTGGGATCATCTTTTGGACAGTTTAGAGGGAGTGATGTTAAGTCCATCGGAGGATAGGTGGTCGTGGGATTTAAATGGGTCGGGGGAATTTTCAGTTGCTTCGGAGCGAAGGTATATTGACAACAATAGATTACCAGATATTTCTTCCAAAACAAGATGATTAAAGAAGTGCCTATTAAAGTCAATGTTTACGCTTGAAAGGTGCGTATAAATGGTTTACCGACTCGGTGGAACATTTCACGTAGAGGTATAGATATCCCTTCTATTCTATGTCCTCTATGCGAGACTGGTGTTGAATCTTCGAAACATTTGTTCTTTAATTGTAGTGTTGTTAGAGCTATTTTTCAGAGGGTTTGTATTTGGTGGGATGTGAGTTACATGGAGCTTGATTCTTTTGATGAGTGGATTTCTTGGATAACTAATTTACGGCTGCCTTCTAAGCATAAAAAATTATTAGAAGGGGTGTGTTATGGTCTATGGTGGTTCATTTGGGCTTTTCGGAATAAGAAGATTTTTGGCGTTGTTCCTTCTTCCAAGGCGAATATTTTTAATGATCTAGTGATCTCGTCTTTCTTTTGGTGTCGTTATAGATGTAAAACTACGTTTAGTTAGGTGGATTAGTTAAAAAATCCTCACCTTGTGTCCTTGTAATGTTCTAGCTTCTTGTTAGTGTTTTCTTTTAATAAAATCCGCCGTTCAAAAAAAAACACATGGCTCCGCCCCTGCCACGATGGATAATTAAAAGTTCCAACCGTATCGAACCGTACTGGAACGCCCTACGAACACCCCTACTGTTTGGTACAAACCTTTGGCCAACACTGATCATGTAATTGACAATGTTTTTATGTATAACATTAAATGATCTGTTACTTTGATAACCCGATGTGACCCATGATACGTTTTGGTGCTTCATTTACCAATATTTTTGTGTTTAGATTAAGGGCATTGATACATTCTTTAAATTTGCAGTTTATTTTTTTCTTCCGGTTATCGATGTTGAATGTCTACATGTTACCCATTTAAAGAAAGAAAAAGTCATAATGGTCAAAACAAATGTACCGGTCCCTTAGAGCATCTACAATGCATCAAGTCTTAAAGACTTGATGCATTGAATGCATTTAATAAAAACCATACTTGATAACTAAAGCTTTTACAAAAGACTTGGTGCTTACCAAGTCGCACCAAGTCTTTGTAAAAAGCTTTTGCAAAAAACTTGAAATGCAATGCAAAAACCTTCATCAAATAGCTTTTTAGAATAGCTTGAAAAAGCTTGGATGCTCTTAGCTTTGATTCAAACGCAAGAAACTTCGATACCCGAATAACTAAAAAACCGCAAAACGCGATGTATCAAGTGTATAAAAAAATTAAAGTAACTCCCAATACCGTCTTCCACGGGTTATGGGTCTTAATACCGTTTTCCATGGTGTATGAGGGAGGTTGAGATGTAGACAGTCCTACCTCTACAAAAAAATAAAAAGGCTTTTTTGAGTTCTATCAACCGTTGAAAAAGACCTTAGTTGAAAAATACCTACGGCCTTATAAAGGGTAAAGATCAAACCTTTAGTGTTAACCACTTGATCTAAACCTTGCTCTCGGTGACATATCAAGTGTTAAAATGGGTATTCAAAATAACGAGTCATTTTATGTAATAGATAAAAAAAATTGTCAATTGAAAGTTTTCGTTAAGTGGTTCTCCAAAGTCAAGGGGTTATATCAAATGGTTAAATAACATTATTGATAAAAATTTGCTAAAATAAATTAAAGATTTTTATCAAAGGAAAATGATAAAAATATTTATTTTTTACAAACATAGTTCACAAAATACTTAATTTTTATCAAAAATTTATAAATACCCACCAAATTCACAAATTTTGCTAATTTTATGAAAAAATTCACAAAGTTTAACTTTGCGAGGTCAAACCTTTTGTGAATTATTTTAAAAAATCACAAGGTTTGAATTCGAAAAGTCAAACCTTGCTAGTTTTCATAAAATTCGCAAGGTTAACGTTGATGATCAGGAAGAGGAAGGTTTTCATTCAAAGAGGTTATGCATTTACTCGAAGTCTGGTACGAATATATATGATAATTTTAAAGTTATCTTTCGGGGTAAGGTATTTTTGATTCGTGCTAAAGTAAGTTTCCTGGATGGTACCTGAATTGGTAGCCGATTATGATATGAAGATGTATCAGATGATGGGTTTGAGGATGTGATGCAAAGTTCAATCAGATGGGGCCTGGTTGCGAGACCTTGAGATAGGATGTAGTTCCGAACCCGTGTTTAGGATCCTTTAGAAAAAAAGAGAATCAATCAAGAAGGAACACATTTGGTATCTATTTGCTTCTTAATAAGAATAAAGACAAATCCAAAAACATGAAACTTTCTGATCATAGTTTAAAGTACCCTCCAGGCTTCACACCTAACGGTGATAATAATGAATTTTGTATGCACGAGGAGAATGGTCGGAGTGTTAATGAGGTCAATTCGCTAAACCGTAATGTGGAGGAAGACCAAAATGGACAGGAAAGAAATAGTACCAATAAGGGTTCCAAGGAAGAGGTTTCGGGTTCGGTATGTTCAGGTAATTTTAAAAAGTCAGAGGTTCCGCGTACTGGGGGGTCAATTTTATGTGTATTGGAGGAATTAGTGAAAGTGGGGCAAGCTATGGGATACAATATGGATGGGTGTGTGAATAATATGACCGAGATAATTGAATCACAAGGAGCGTCGGAGGTTCATCGATGAATTGTCTTTCTTTGAATATCCAAGGCCTTGCCCAAAAGGCTAAAAAAGATTGGGTCAAGGAGTTGTGTATAAAAAATAAAGTGAATTTTTTGGCGATTCAAGAAACAAAATTGGAGAATATGGATCTTTGGTGTGTGAAAGCTTGTTGGGGGGAATTATGCGTTCGATTTTGTTCATAGTGATTCCGTTGGCAACTCAGGAGGGATTCTGTGTATATGGGATCCTAATTCCTTCCGTAAAAACAATGTTACTGTTTCGGATTATTTCTGCATGGTTCGGGGTGTGTGGTTGAAAACTGGCGTCGATATCCTTATGGTGGCGGTTTATGCTCCACAAGAATTGAGAGATAAACGTATTTTATGGGACTACTTAGAGCATGTAATTAATCAGTGGGATGGTGAGGTGGTGATTATGGGTGATTTTAATGAAGTTAGATTTAAATCTGAAAGATTTTGTTCGGTTTTTAATGCTCAAGGTGCTGATATGTTCAACGCGCTCATTGCGAATGCGGGTCTAGAGGAGGTTCCTTTAGGAGGCAGCTTGTTCACATGGTGTCATAAATCCGCTACTAAAATGAGCAAACTTGACAGGTTTTTAATTTCTGAAAATTTGATGATTTCATGTCCTAATATTAGTGCTACTTCCTTGGATCGAGAGTACAAAATATTCTGCCGTGTGTAAGCAAAGAATATCCGAGGCCCGATATCTTAAACAATGCGTGTGTTAAGTATGTAAGGACTGTTTTGGTACTAAGTTAGTGAGATACGTTGGCCGTGTATAAGCTACTAATACCTCATTTCACCGTTGCCGAAAACTATCCTCGTAAACCACTCAAAGACTACAGGACTGTTAAAACACATCTAAACCTTTCCTACTTTTAAAACAATTGTAAAATAATTTGAAAACAGTTATAACTAAGTTGATTTGAGAAATGTAGTTATATTAAGGTGCCCGCCCAACACTTCCACGAAGCAGACATAATAAGCAAACTAAGCATAAAATAAGATGGCAAAGCATAAACTTACACGCAAGTTGTACATAACCAAGCAGTTTTAATAACATGGCCTAGCCACCTCAAACTTATCAGCGGTCATCAAAACATCAAGCACAGCAGGAGCAGTAGTCACCGTGTTAACGTATTGTTGTACATGAAATTGAGGAGTTCCATAAGGGCGCCTTCCTCTGTTCCACAAATAAAAGTCTCAATTCTCATTAATCAGAGAGAGAATTAATCCGCAATGTTACATGGTGTTGCTCTGATTCCCTCATCCCGTTGGAAAAGAGTTGTACTGTATTGACAAATAATAAAATACATATCACCAACAGAAGCATTTAAAAGACTAGGAAAAAGTACACTTCTTTAGAGATTAAGATCCACCTTGTAAAAGAACGGACTTTTTGCTGCCAAAATTGGAGAGCTGACGTGTAAGGTTTTTACTCTCAGAAGCGTTGAACACTCCATACTCCAGTTTGAAGCAATGTCGTTTGCACCTTCATCTCCTAAAAAGTGAAATGGAAGAACCATTATATAACTATATAGCCCAGTGATAAATTCAAGAACGTAAAGATGTTTAAGACTAACTTTTTCAGTGACTTGATTTTCATTTTTTGAGCCCTATAACCTCAATTAGATGGTGTGAGAAAAAAGGATTGTGATAGCTGGTCATGCTTGGTTGTGTGCAGGTTATAAAATTGGGAATGACAGAATAGAGAGGGTTGACTCAAGTAAACAAATGAAGCCCCTTAATCATCTTGGTCAAGAAACAGCCACTCATTTATAAAGATAAAGAAAAACGGGTTAAACAGTTTGATTCCAAATTTGATCTACGGAATAGAAAATCTAATTATATTATCGTCTTACATAGATTAACATTATAAGAATGAACTTGCCCCAAATCATGAACTTTACTATGTAACGATAAAGCAGAAGATAAGCATGAAACAATTAAGAGTAAACTACACTGTTGGTCCTTGTGGTTTGCGTTGACCAACGTCCCTAGTCCCTTGACCAAAAAAGTTGCACCATCCGTCCTTAAGTGGTAAACGTTTTCCGCCGTTAGTCCCTTAAGGGACTAACGGCGGAAAACGTTTACCACTTAAGGACGGATGGTGCAACTTTTTTGGTCAAGGGACTAGGGACGCTGGTCAACGCAAACCACAAGGACCAACGGTGTAGTTTACTCAACAATTAATAACATGAAATAAACGAAATTAACCATGAAATAAGCATATGTAACCTGATATATCATCATGTAAAAGAGAAGCAATTTTACCAAAATCGATCCCTAATTTTGGGTTGCTTACAAACCCTATATTCACTATTCACTAAATTTTTTCTTGTTAAATCCGAAATCACATTTAATATGTAATTGAGAGTTATGTTGAGTTAGATGTGTTGTGGGGTGAAAGTGAAGAACATATCAGATCTATCTATAAAAAGTTGTGTTAGGTGGATTAACTTGGGTTAACGTGTGTGGTTAAGTTGGTCTATTAAAAAAAATTAAGTCATTTTAGCATATTTTAAAAAAAATGATTTTTTAATTTTTTAATTTAACCAAGAAGTCTATAAAAAAAAGATTCCAGTCGTCGGTCGCAAAAAAAATAGTCAACCATGGGACCCACTATTGATATAAAACAAAAAAAATCAAATCAGTCGCATAAAAATTACCTTGGTCTACAAAAATTTTCCATCAGTCGCATGAAAATGTATAAGTCTACAAGTCTATTAAAAACTTTTTGGAGTTTTCAATCAAATTTGTCTATAGACCATAATAACTGTTTTTTTTGTCCATTCTCGTCAATGCCCCTTCAAAAATAGACTCATATTAACGCGAGTTGTTTCCTAAACTGAACCATTTCAAAAATTTTAGGTTGGCAGCCATTATCATATTATCGAGGTCAATCCATGTTTGATTTTTGATCGGAGAAAAGCATATGGCATGAGATTAAATATACCGGCAGGAACAGCCACCAGATTTGAGGTCGGATATCGATTCTTAGCTCCTTTTGTCATGTATTCCAAAATATAATTTGTCTGAATTGAATCAAATTTAAATCGGATATATCTAGCCAGGGGATGCAAAATCTCAGTCTTATAAGGATTGGCGGTAATCAAGTCATAAGAGGAGGTAATGCAATTGCGGACAACTTTGTCAACGATGCAAATGTCAAAACAGTGATGGAATCTGTACACGCTAGAGGATTCGGCAATTCAACAGACACTAGTACC
>BQNB010160336.1:0-14809 GCA_026074375.1 Tanacetum coccineum | reverse complement strand
CTTAAGATCTAAACCTCACAATTTTTCTGGGTGGTATAAATATGCTAGTAATGTTATCAATCCAGAGTCAGATAGCTTGAATGTGATCAATAAAATGCTATTTTCAAAAAATTTCTTTGAAATTTTCCTTAACTTCTTAGAAATTTTCTAGTTTATCTCCCCCATACTTAATATGAGCATTGTCCTCAATATAAAAATATTATAGAGAAAAGATAAAATAGAAAAGTGGAATAATACTTTTCAATTGTGATTGATATTCTGAATCTTTTCTTCACGCCAATTCGTCTCGCGCCTTTTCTTCCTTCCTCTCGCAGCCTTTTTATTCCCCTTTTTCTCTCTTTGTCTTCTTCCCCCTTCTATTTTTTATTTTTTTCTTTTTTCTCTTTTTTCTTTCCTTTCCCCTCCTTTCTTCTTTTTTTCCCCTCCTTTTTTCTTTCCTCTCTTTTTTTCTTTTTTTTTCTTTTTTTTTCTTTCTACTTCCCCCTTTTTTTTCCCTGTTACAATGTAAAAACAAATTGCTTTAACAAATAATAATAAAAACCTAATAAAATTATTTAAATTATAGAGGTAACATAAATATTTGTTTTTTTTTTGTTTTTAAATGCCAAACAGAGGGCATTATAAATTTAAAAACACACACCATTTAATAATTAATAATGTTTTTTTTGAAAGAAAAATTTGGGTTTTTCATAAGAAAACATTAAGTACCCAAAATTATGCGGTCACTAACAAACCACAACTTTGTGCAAAAATCTCCCTATCGAAACCACAACTAGGAATCAACTCGTTTCAATCATCCCGGTTTTTGCCCCTGTTTGAATACTGTGGGTGTGTGGGGAGGTGGGTGGTTTTGGGCGGAGGCTTGATTACTTAAACTTTAATAGTTAACTGGTCAAATCACTGGCGGCTTGAGCATAGCCAAGGTGGGGTTTTTTGTAAGACCTCCCTGCAGTGGGGAAACACTATAAAACCCACAAACCACCAAGCCAAATAATTGCTCGCAAAACACTGCCATGAAATACTTTGTTCCCTATAGTGATATGAATGACCTTGACTGGCCGTCAAATTTTTGCCCTAATAACTTCTCCATCTTAACCTCTTTAAAATCGCAATAATTTCCTTCAATCCTGGGCGTTAAAAATCTCCCATCCTACAATCCCTAATCCATATAAAATCCCTGTATAGATGCTCCCCTCCGGAGGTTCTAAAAGGAAATACCCCAAAACTCTAAGGCACCAACCCGGCTTGTTTGGATTATTCTTCTCAGAATAAGTTTTTTTCCAATCAGAGGCGGATCAAATCTCTAAGTGTAGTTTTTTTGAATTGAATTATATCCAATCCAATCCCCCTGTAGTAAACCAAGAAGCACATAAGCTCCTTCACCAAAATCCCTAAGGGATCAACACACACACCCACCTTACACTGCATTTTCCCCCCTAGCAGCTTATGAAATAAAACTGACCGACAAAAAGACACAAACTTTGATTCATCTTTCCTGAGTCACAACTCCCCTTTTTTTTTTCCCCTCCCTTCCATAAAATCATTTTCGTAAAATCAACCCAGCCTAACATTGTATTTTTTGCAATAACCCCACTTTATTGGGTGTCGCTAAGCATCAAAAAAAAACATGCCTTAAGAAGCCACAAAATCAATTCCTTTTATGTTTTTTGCAAAAACCTTTATCATCCCTACCCAGTCGTTCCCGTCGTTCCTTTTGATACACAGTGAACCAAGTTTTAGTGAACTTTTCGAGGCTTTATTTGTAAACAAAAACAATTTTGGTTAAATCCAATTGGTTAAATCAAGTTTTTTTTTTTTTTAAAAACGAAAAAACGGCTTTTTAAAAAATGGTCGTTCTTTAAATATATATACTTTTGTGTTATTGATCTATGAAAGTAAACCACGACGGGCCCCCCCAACCCATAAGTCCATTTTCTCCCCCACGGAACAAAACGACCCCCCAATTTTGGGTTTGTGTTTTATAGATTTTTGGTTAAATCAAAAGGGCCAAGGTTATAGAGAACCAAGGTCCCAAAAATATTATTTTTGCTTAGACATAAAATAAACCGTTTTATTATATTTAAAAAACATTGCCCATTCATACAAAAGGAATTTTTTTTCCAAAAAACGGAACAAATAACATAACATAACACCATTAAGTTTGTTTTTGCATTAGTGAATTAGACTAGAAAAAATTGCCCAATCAAGATTAATTATACATTGGTTATGAATTACAAAAATAAAATGTATATTTACTAAAAAAAATAAAGAAGTCCCCCTTAATAATAAAATACTATATAAGCTTTATTTTGGTTTTTTTTCCAGATTTAACAGTCCAAATGGTGTTGTCCAAATTTCCCTAAGGATTCAATTGGTTTAACATACACCGGAGGTTTCCCAGCCCCATTTGGTGATTTTTTTTTGTCCCAGATATCGGATTCAACCCCGGGGAAGTCCGATGGGATGGGCCCCGCCCCGTGAAAATGCTAGAGGACCACCCATATGCCTAATGTGGTGGCCCCCCTTTGTTTCAGGCCCAACCCACCATCTCCCCTAAACTACAAATTTGCCCTGGCCCCCTGAGGAGGGGAAATCCAGAGCAGGGCGCCTAAAACACAAAATCTACCACCAGAACCCCTTTTTGTTTTTTTTCCAGAGGCAGCCCCCGGTTTAATCCCAAGTTCAAATTTCCATGCCAATACCAGAAGGGATGAGGTTTAAAACGCTTCTTCTCCTCCCTACCCTAATGGAGCAAGCCACTTCCCTCATGTCCTGCTGTTTTTGTGCCCTTAAAAACCCACTACTGATATCCCTCAACCAGGCCCTTATGTTTTCCTAAAGTCCCCAAAATCCTGAGGAGGAAATCCGAAAAAGGAGGACTGATTGATGGGGACCCGAGGAAGGAGTTCCCCCTATAACCTAAATACAAAACCTTCTGAATTAATCTTACCTTTTCTTGAGCCCCGACGAGGAGACCGATGGAGCGATTGAATGAGGAATGAAGTCAATCCGATATTGACGAGGATGATGAATGTTTTTTTGATTATTAAGGGGGAATAAGGAGGAGGGAGGAGGAGCCACCTAGGTCCTAGTCCTCCTCTGCCGACTTCCCTAAAATAAAATAATAAAGATAATTCTATAAAATTAAGCTGTTTTATGCTATTTTTTTTATTTGCTGTTTTTTTTTTTTTCCCAAAGCTGTTGAACATGCCCCCCAATCCTGCTGAGAAGACTGAGCCGTTTTTGAGAACCACAGCACCGACCAAGTCCCTAAAAACGGCCCACACCATACCAACCACATCCCTGGCATACATAAACCGGGTTACTGCTAGGATAATCGATCCCGAAGATGGACCACACTAAACCACCAAACCATTATGGTCCTGATACAGAGGTTTTTTGCCAGACTCCTTGCTATAAAACCTACTTTAAACTAAACCCTTCCACCCAAAAACCTCACCCACAAACCACTTTTTCCCTTTGCGGGGGGGGGGGGGGGGGGGGGGGGGGGGGGGGGGGGGGGGGGGGGGACCCTCCTTTTCCCCCCCCTTTTTCCCCCATAAGGGTCCCAATCACCAAACTACCCTCCAAATTTCCCCCTCCCCTCACCAACCACTCCCCAGTAATCACCACACCAAACCACCTTTTAGCAAAAGCACCCCTCCACATTAACCTCCTAGTCCCCTACTTATTTTATTTAGCTTTGACAAAAAGGGTTTTTGGCGATGATTCTGGGCTCCAGAACACCGACGAGGGGGCCCCCCATCTCCTTCCCCCCTAATCAATATCCCCCACCCCACCCCCGCCACAATATCATACACCCCCTCCCATCACCCCAACAGCAGACCATACAAACCACCACCCCCAGTAACCCCACCATCCCAGGGACACAAACCCAACCAACATCTTTTAACCTACCCCCCATTTGACCGCTAACCTAACTTTTCAAATCACCCAAAACGACCATTTTCATCCATAACCCACACCCCATCCCTGCTGACCCATTAGGAGAAGCGGATTAGGGCCTGAGTTTTTTTATTACCACCCTCATAAGAGGTTTATGGTAAAATTTAGAATCTTGGTCCCCCCCAGGTACGAGGGTCCGAGAGAGCTTTTGTTTGCCTGCTAATTAACCACTAAAGCGCTAGACTGACTGGAGGTTTTTTTTTTTTAATTTTAAGGGCAAAAGACTATTTATGGTTTTTTTGTTTTTTACCACCAAATAGGATCGGGAGAAATTAGAAGGGCATGATCTAAAAAGAGAGAATGTCCCAATTATAAGAATCAACACCGGAACACCTATGGAGAAATGAGAATGGCCTGGTTAAGACCCCAAAATGCCAGGGGCAAAAACCAAACCCGCGGCCTCAAATTGACAACAGGGATTATGGGGTCATGGATGAGACCCAACAGTTTTGGGACCCACTAGGGTTTTTTTTAGAGGCCAAAGGACAAACAGACGAGAATCTATGTGAAGGGTTGGATGGAAATGAAAGCCAGCTGAGCCCACACAAGCACCTTGATGGCTGGTCGGCTTTTCAACATGCTGTCTCGGGAATATGGAAGTGCACAATGCCTCGTAGACCAACCTTCTCACAGCTGGACGAGAGCAGGCATCGGGCAGATCTTGCAGAGCCTTGGGGACGCTCCAAGTGGACGCTAGTGATTCCTTGTATCCCGTATTTCACCAGGTTAAAGTCACTCCTACCTCACTAACTAAATAATTTGCAGGGTTCCACACAGCAAGAGTAGCGGACAGGGTGCATTCCGGGCAGGAGACCAGGGCAAACATACAGAGTATGCTCCAGGCAAGCAGACCGCAGAGAAGGGAAGAAACATGTTACAGTCATTGAGGGCCCTTACAAGCTCCCCGAAGAGGCTTGCTGCAGGGACTACAATACTAGAATGACAACCAGAGTTTTTTACAGAAGGAAACAACAAAAGGACCCTTCCCCCATAAACGACACAAGGTTTAGGCACAAGCAAAAAAAAAAAACCAAAAACACCCACACCGGCCTCTCTGCCCACCCCAGAGGAGGCGGTAGTTATATAAGTTTTATCATAGATCGCTGTTATGGCCTAGTTTATTTTTTGTACAGACCTACACTAAGTCTTAATATTACGGTTACCTCCCCCCACCCCCCGGCAGTATGGCTATTTAGGTTTGTATTATTTTTAATCCCTTGTAACCTAATTTGTATTTGTGGGTTTCCATTTTTGTTAAATCTGGAAGCCTAATCATGGTACTGTTTTTTTCTTTTCTTTTTTTTTCCCCATAAAATAATATGGGAATGTAAGTATTTTAAAAGGTCCCAAATGTACCCCCCCGTGTAATCTCGAATTTTTATATTATGAATAAAATGTCCCGAATTTTTTAGTTTTTTTAGTTACAAAATACACACCATTTGTTTTTAACATTCAATTTTGGTATTGTTATAAACATTTCACTAATGTGGTTGTGAAATCTCAATTTTTTAAACCCTTAATATTATTGATGTTTATATGTCCCCCCCATGTTTCATTGTTTTTTATATGATTTTTTTTATTAATAAAATTTTTATTTTAAATTTATAATTTTAAAATAAAATTTCTTTTAATTATTACCCACCAAACAAAATCCCGACCTCTAACAACACGGTAACACAAATACATCTTTTTAAATCTTTAATATCCCATCTTGTTGATTGAAAAATTGGCAAACCAAAAAAGAGCCACTAGAAATCCTAACCCCACGCACCCCCCGGCTGGGCCACAGCTGGGCCACCCTCAAAAACACACAATCTGTCAACTTAACTCAGTAGGGCCCGCGCACTTTTTCAGGCAATGAATTTGAACCCAAGAAGGATGGTTTTAACACCGACCTTACTTAACCGTAAAACTGCCCCCCTTGCCCCCGCTTTGGTAGCACACGTGATTTTCCTTAACCAGAACCCCACGAATGGCCGATGACAAACCCATGTGGGGGTTCTGTCGGGAACAGGTGTTAGATGGACGAAATGAGTTGCTAGAGAGTGCACTTACCCAGACTTCATAAAGTGCTAACCTCTGAATTTCAAGGGCACGGAAGGAGTTGTCGAGTTGATTCAATGGTTTGAGAAAATGGAAACTGTGATCAGTATAAGCAACTGCTCGGTAGAGAACTAAATCAAGTTTTCCACTTGTACTCTTCTCGCAGGTGCGCTAACATGGTGGAACTCCCATGTTAGGACTGTTGGTCGTTTCTATGCTATAATTGGTATGGATTGGTTGGCGAAGTACCAAGCGATCATTGTGTTTGCCGAGAAGATCGTTTGCATCCCCTGGGGAAATGAAACATTAATTGTTCATGGTGACAGAAGCAACCAGGGAAAAGAGACTCATTTAAACATCATCTTGTGCACCAAAACTCAGAAATATTTGCTAAAAGGATGTCAAGTCTTTTTGGAACATGTTACCACTAAGAAGGCGGAAGACAAGTCGAAGGAGAAGCAACTTAAGGACGTACCAATCGTCTGGGATTTTCCTAATGTATTCCTTGAGGTCTTGCCGGGTCTTCCTCTGACTCAACAAGTGGAATTTCAAATCGATTTGATACCTGGTGCTACACCTGTAGCCCGGGTACCTTATCGATATGCACCTTCTAAAATGAAAGAGTTGTCGGAGCAACTGAAAGAACTATCTAACAAAGGCTTTATAAGACCTAGTTCCTCACCCTGGGGAGATCTGGTCTTGTTTGTCAAGAAGAAGGATGGATCATTCCAGATGTGCATTGATTTTCAGGAATTGAATAAACTGATAGTGAAGAACCGTTATCTACTCCTAAGAATTGATGATTTAGTTGATCAGCTTTAAGGGTCGAGTGTCTACTCGAAGATCGACCTAAGGTCGGTATATCACCAACTGAGGGTTCGAGAAGAAGACATTCCGAAGACCGCTTTCAGAACTCGTTACGGCCATTATGAATTTCAAGTTATGCCATTTGGTTTGACAAACGCACTGGCCGTATTCATGGACCTTATGAATCGGGTGTGCAAACCATATCTGGATAAATTCGTGATTGTCTTTATTGACAATATTCTGATATATTCGAAGAATAAGAAAGAACACAAAGAGCACCTTAAGTTAATCTTAAAGTTGCTTAAGAAAGAGGAGTTGTATGCCAAATTTTCCAAGTGTGAATTTTGGATTTCGAAAGTATAGTTTCTCAGTCACGTGATTAACAGCCAAGGTATTCACGTGGACCCCGCCAAGATCGAATCCATTAAAGATTGGGCATCTCCTAAAACGCCAACAGAGATTCGTCAATTTTTAGTTCTTTCTGGGTATTATCGAAGATTCATTGAAGGATTTTCGAAGATCGCCAAGCCAATGACCAAGCTTACTCTGAAGAAGGTCATGTTCGTTTGGGGTGACAAACAAGAAGCAGCATTTCAACTGTTGAAGCAGAAGTTTTGTAGTGCACCAATTATGGCTTTACTTGAAAAAAGCGATGATTTCATCGTATACTGCGATGCTTCCATCAAAGGTTTAGGCGTTATGTTAATGTAGAGAGAGAAGGTGATTGCTTATGCATCACACCAACTAAAAATTCATGAGAAGAACTATACGACTCATGATTTGGAACTTGGAGTAGTAGTGTTCGCTTTCAAGATTTAGAGGCACTATCTATATGGAACCAAGTATACGGTGTTCACTGATCATAAGAGTTTGAAACTCATTCTTAATCAGAAAGAGTTGAACATGAGGCAACGTCGTTGGTTAGAGTTGCTCAGTGATTACGACTGTGAAATTCATTATCACTCGGGAAAGGCAAATGTTGTTGCTGATGCTTTGAGCAGGAAAGAACGAAGTAAAATTTTAAGAGTTCGAACCTTAGTCATGACTTTTGGCTTGGATCTTCCTAAGCAAATCTTGAATGCTCAGACTGAAGCACGAAAACCAGAGAACATCAAGAACGAAGATGTTGGAGGCATGTTGGTTGAAAATTCAAAAGATTCGGAGAAACTTAGAACGGAAAAGTTGGAACCACACGCAGATGGAACTCTATGCTTCAACGGCTGGAGTTGGTTGCCATGTTACGGCGATTTAAGGACCGTGATCAGGCATGAGTCCTACAAGTCAAAATACTCTATCCATCCGGGTTCAGACAAAATGTATCAGGACATGAAAAAGCTATATTGGTAGCCTAATATGAAGGCCGACATCGCCACCTATGTTAGCAAATGTCTGACATGTGCTAAGGTCAAGGCTGAACATCAAAGGCCATCAGGGTTGTTGGTACAACCCGAGATACCTCAATGGAAGTGGGATAATATCACGATGGATTTTGTCATAAAGCTTCCTAAGTCATTACAAGGCTACGACACCATTTGGGTGATTGTTGACCGACTCACTAAGTTTGCAATATTCGTACCTATGAGGGAAACTATACCCATAGAGAAACTGGCAAGAATGTACTTAAAGGAAGTGGTCACGAGGCATGGAATCCCTGTCTCAATCATTTGTGATCGCGACCTGAGGTTCGCATCGAATTTATGGAGGTCACTTTAGAAGGCTTTAGGTACTAACTTGGATATGAGTACTGCATACCATCCACAAACTGATGGGCAAAGCGAGAGAACTATTCAAACTCTCAAGGATATGTTGCGTGCTTGTGCGATCGACTTCGGAAAGGGTTGGGTTAACCATTTGCCGTTTTTGAATCGTAGTTCTCATATAACAACAGCTATCACGCTAGCATCAAGGCTGCACCATTTGAAGCACTTTACTGTCAAAAGTGTCGTTCACCTGTGTGTTGGGCTAGGTTTGAACAAGGAGGCAATTCAATGGTCCGGAATAGTTCAAGAACAAATAAGAAGTTAATTCAAGGATCAAGAAAAGGTGCCAATGTTCGACCATAGATAGGCAAAAGAGTTACATTGATCTAAAGCGTAAGCCGATGGACTTCCAAGTTAGGGATAAAGTTACGCTTAAAGTTCTGCCTTAGAAAGGGGTCGTACGTTTTGGAAAACATGGGAAGTTGAACCCTAGGTACGTTGGACTGTTCAAGGTGTTGGAAAAGGTTAGATCTATTGCATATAAGCTTGAGCTTCCTGAAGAGCTGAGCAGGGTTCACAATATGTTTCATGTATCCAATTTGAATCTTGTTGTTTATGCCGACGAACTGTTGTTCCCAAACTTGGATCTAATGCCTTAGCTTGTAAGGTTATTGTCACCTTGGATAAATCCAAACTAACAATGAGAGAAACTTTGTTAAGATGTTTCACCAAAGGTTATGCGAAATCTAACCTTTAATGATCAAGAAGAATAACAATGAAATAAATGGAACAGCGAGTTACACAAAAAGCTTTATATTATTAATTTAATAATACGAGTACTCACCAAGTACTTGGTGTTTACCAAACCTTAAGCTATTGATAGGAATGTATTTCAGAATTGATGTTTGCTTTAACTTCTGTGTGTATGTGTATACTTAAACTAAGCGACCTCCTTTTGTAAGCACACAGGTAGCCCTTGTACAAGATAAGACCTAAACCATATCTCCTAAAATAAAAGAGATATACACATGTTACATCTCAAAATTTAATAATAACGCAGTATTGGACGCAGAGTAGATCGTATTTCAGGCAAGCAGTTGAAAGTCTTCAATAGTGGCAAAACTTCTCAGCAGTGTAAACATTAGCAGTGGGAAGATTTACACTAATAATAGGAAAAGTACTCTAGCAGTGGGAATGATCATGACTAACAGTGGAAATGCCATAGAGCATTTGTATTTAACTTTGAGTAATCCTTATCCTTAAGACATCAGTGGAAAAATTCAGCGTGGAACTTTCCTCTAGTTAAGTGCGAATACATAACACTAGCAGGTGGGAAAATTATCTTAGCAGTGGGATCAATGTACAAGATTGGTTTGGTGAAAGTTTGTAGCCTTTCCAAAAAATAGTTAGCTCAATCATTCAAATCCTAGCTTTAATCTCTTCAATATCATAACTTCAGACTTGTAGTTTTTGACTAATCAGCATTAATTTCAGTCAATTAGCATTAACTTCAGCCTTCTATTTGACTAATCAGCATTAACTTCAGCAGCAGCATTAATCTTGAACCAGCAGTAGTAACTCTATAACCAGCAGTCTTAAGTCCTTCAACAGTCTTAAGTTAGTATTGGCAGTACTAACTTACTCTAGCAGTACTAACTGATTAATACTAGTAGTTGCAACTTGTGAGCAGTACTAAGTATGATAAGTTTAATTCCCAACAATCCTCCCCTAAACTTGTGATTTACCTTCAAATCATCAAGTTTCTTGAATTAAACTTTCTGTTTTGAGAGGATTCTTTCAAACACTTTATCTTCTTGATCTTTCAGCCTTCATGAACATCTTTTGAAGAAGTTCTTGAATTAAACCTTCTGCTCTCTGGAAATCCTCTGCATTTCTTCTTTATCTTTTGTCTTTGCTGCACTCCTTCTGGTGTATACTTAAGTTTCAGCAGCAATATCATCAACTTCTGCACCAACAGTAGTAATTTCTGCATCAAATTCTTGATCATGCTCATGCCTCCCCTGAGTTTGTGCATCCATCTGAACCAAAGTGATCTTCATTAATTTGAGTATTTTTCCTCCCCTGTTTGGAAGGATCCTCCCAATCATCTTCTTATGGGAACCCAAGCCATCACAAACTTGAATCTTCCTTGTGCATCAATGTAATCAAATCTTTTCAAAGTCATTGATGCATTGTTATATTTGGAGACATGATCTATTACTCTGTTCTTTGGCTTCCAAACCCAACATGCTGAAGCCTTAATAGCATTATGTACTGCTTTTGACTTAGCAGCATTAATTGTTTTTCTCCCAGACCTCATCAAAATAGCTTGTGGAATCATATTTCTTTTTGGATTGGGGTAAGTTATTCTTGTTGAATAGTAATGATTCACCCTCTTTGAGTTGTTCCACACTAGTTTAACTTGTTTTTGATCATTAACATGTCTTTTGTATTTACAGGTATATTGCAGGTGTTCAAAACTTCCACATACATAGCAGGCTTTCTTGATCATCACAAAGTTACTTCCTAGCTGTTGGGACTTCTGATTATTCCAGTTCCTTTGATTTCCCCTAGGCCTTTGTGACCTGTACATTTCTGCATACTTCACAGTTGGTTTCCTAGACTTTTCAGTATTATTAACTTTAGAGACACTAGGACAACCAGTTTCTTTTACAAACCTGATCATAGGTTTTGATACAACATTACCAACTGATTCTCCTTGTTTAGAGAAAGAGGCACTATTACTTTTCCATATTACCTTCTGCTCATCACTTACATCTTTTAACACATCTATACTAGGTGTAGGCCTATTATAATCAGTAACAGTATCATCAACAAACTCAGGTAAACCCATCCAAGACAGGTCTTTCTTAGGAGGTAAATAGACTTATGTAGGAGGGGGTGGGACAACACTATACTCATTAAATCCTAAACCCTTCTTATCTTTATCTATTCTTTTATTCCCTAAGAGACTGTCTAGATCTTTTGAAGCATTGTCAAAATTTTCTATTTTTAAAATTTATGCTTTCTTTTTCTTTCTTTACCTCCTCAAGTTCATTCCTGAGATATTCAATTTTATTATCTGTAAGCTCAAAATCTCTCTCAAGAACTCTAATTCTTTCACAGAATTTAATCTCATTATTTTTAAATTCAACAAGTCTAGCCTCAACTTGTGATAAATCTCATTTGTAGTTATACAAGTCAGTCTCACAATCATTAAGTTCTTCATTTAACTTGATAATTTTATTGTTGAGGTTTTTCGTGTTTTTCCTACATGATTTAGAACAAAAGGAATCATCATATACCTCATTATCTGAACTTGAAGAACTTCTTGAAGATGTATATGCCATTAATGCAAAGTTTGTAGGATGCTCTTCTTATTCAAAGCTTCTCAACAAGCTCTGATACCACTTGTTGTTCCCAAACTTGGATCTAATGCCTTAGCTTGTAAGGTTATTGTCACCTTGGATAAATCCAAACTAACAATGAGAGAAACTTTGTTAAGATGTTTCACCAAAGGTTATGCGGAATCTAACCTTTAATGATCAAGAAGAATAACAATGAAATGAATGAAACAGTGAAATGAATAGAACAGTGAGTTACACAAAAAGCTTTAATATTATTGATGTAATAATACGAGTACTCAACCAGTACTAGGGTTTACACAACCTTAAAGCTATGAGAGAATGTATTTCAGATTGATATTGAAGATGTATATTTCTACTCTAACCTAAGGACTCCTTTTATAGCACAAGGAGCCCTGTACAAGATAAGACCTAAACCGTATCTCCTAAATAAAAGAGATATACACAAGATACATTCCAAATATAACAATAACGCGTATTTGACTCAGAGTAATCCTTATCCTTAAGACAGCAGTGGAAAAACTTCAGCAGTGGAAACCTTTCTCTAGCAGTGCGAATACATAACACTAGCAGTGGGAAAATACTCTAGCAGTGGGAATGAACAAGATCGGTTTGGTGAAATATTTAATACTTTCCAAAATATTTAGTCAAATTCTCAATCAGCATTAATCTCTTCAATCATCATTAACTTCAGTCTTCTGTTTGACTAATCAACATTAACTTCAGTCAATTAGCATTAACTTTAGTCTTCTATTTGAATAATCAGTATTAACTTCAGCAGCAACATTAATCTTGAACCAGCAGTAGTAACTCTATAACCAGCAGTCTTAAGTCCTTCAACAGTCTTAAGTTAGTACTGGCAGTACTAACTTACTCTAGCAGCACTAACTGATTAATACTTGCAATTGTAATTTATGAGTAGTACTAAGTATGATAAGTTTAATTCTCAACACGAACCATTAGCCGTTCCGTTGGATGGACTTCATTTTGATGACAAGCTTCAATTCGTCGAGGAACCAGTAGAAATAATTGTTAGGAACAAGAAAAGTATCAGTCACTTCCAATATATACTAGTCTTAGCCCGTAGGTTAACATATGATAAGCTTAGTAAGCTAATATGGCCCAAGGCCCATGGAAGCCTTAGTAAAGCCCATGGCCGGCCTTGTATGTAGCATATATACCCTCTCCATGCCTTGGAGAGGGTGGTTGGTTGGTTGGTTGTTTCATTTCTCATTTCACACACAAAATAATATTATCATCCATTCCATATTACTTTCTCTCTCTAGAAACTTTCCAACCCACTTATCTCTCTAGTTCTTGTATAATATCAAAGATTACTAGTAATCTTCAATCGGTATCAAGAGCCATGGAGTGGTGTGTTTAGTTTTTGTGTTTGTCTTTTGATTTGTGTTCAAAACCTTTACAAAGAGCAAAATCTTGATTTAAAATTTTTTCGGCTTAAAAACCTTAAAGTTTTCATTTTTCTTGTTCCTATAGGGTTAGTAACACTAGTTGTACAAGATTTTTTGCAAAAAACCAATCAAAAATGTGTCTTTTTGAGTTTTGAAAAATTTGGTTTCGTCATAGTTATAACCGAACTAGTCTTGTCTGTTGGAACCGAACTAGAAGATCGAACGAGTTAACCGAACTAGTTAACCGAACCAGTGGAACCGATCTAGTTGATTTTAGTTGGAACCGAACGAGTTGTTATTAGTTGGAACCGAACGAGTTGTTGTTAGCTTGAACCGAACCAGACTAACCGAACAAGACCAACCGAACTAGTATTTTCCTCTTGAGCCGAACTAGTTTTTTTTCTTCTTGAGCCGAACTAGTTTTCAACCAAACTAAGTTACTCCTTTGGGAACCGAACAAGATAACCGAACTAGTAAAGTTTCTTGACAACCGAACGATGTGCAAACCGAACTAGTAACTTTCAAACCAACACCTAACAAACTCAAATTTCTAAATTTCTAAATTATACGGTTATTTCTTTGACTTGTAAAATCCCATGAAACATTAACTTGTTTTCCCGGTTTTGTCGAGAATTGTAAAATCCCGTGTAGTTTCAAGAATTATTTCAAGACTCAACAACCACACATTCAAACACAATTTCTTTCTACCACCGATCGATCAATTAGTAATCTTTTTGATACCACGTTATCAATGACGACTCTTGCTGATAAATCACTTCTCTCGGGTGGTGACAATAAACCACCGATGCTTGAAAAACATTTGTATGATTCATGGAAAAGCAGAATGGAACTTTATATGATGAATAGACCACATGGTAGAATGATCATTGCTTCCGTTGAGAAAGGTCCACTCGTCTGGCCATCAATCATAGTAGTAGTTTAACAAGACTTAAGGAATATACTGAGCTCACCCCTGCAGAAGCCATTTAAGCTGATTGTGACATCAATGAAATTAATATCATTCTCCAAGGCCTTCCAACAGAAATCTATGCTTTTGTGAGTCAACATCATGTAGCCAAGGATCTTTGGGAGAAGATTAAACTGCTCATGCAAGGAACGTCATTAACAAATCAGAACGAGAGTGTAAGTTGTACGATGAATTTGATAAGTTCACTTACAAGAAAGGAGAGTCGTTACACGAGTACTACTTGAGATTCACATTGCTACACAATGATATGAACCTCTACAAGATGCCACTGGAACAATTTCAAGTTAATACCAAGTTTCTGAACACTCTTCCTGCTGAATGGAGCAAATTCGTTACTGATGTTAAGTTGGTTGATTCGTATGATAGTATATATATAATATAGGCAAACAATCAACCAAAAAATACCTTTGACCAAGGCAAGAAGTCAAAATTCACAAAATAAAATATAAATGTGTCCGGAAGTATGATTCCCGGGTCGTTAAGTCCCAACGAGGCGTGAATGGAAAGTCGAATGACGGATTGACAATC
>BQNB010160335.1:0-14809 GCA_026074375.1 Tanacetum coccineum | reverse complement strand
TTAGACCCGTTTTACCGGGTGCGTTTTACCGTTTCTTTTCGTTTTACATTCAAACGACCTCCGTTTTAGTTCTAGTTTTCTTTATTTTTCAAATTAAGTTAATTAGAATTTAATTTTGATTTTTAATTTAATTTAGCATTTATTTTCTTAATTTTTAATATTTAGGTTTCCCGATACCTGATTCTGTTCCCCGTATTTAATTTAGATTTAATTTTAGGATTTCCCTATAACTAATTTTGTTTCCCGTAGTTTTTAAGATCCCCATTTCCTTTGCTTGTTTTCCCGTAGAATAAATTAAGTTTTATTTAATTAATTTTAAGTTGTAATTATATCAGTGTTTCCATCATATATTCTTCATCATTCAATTTCTCATCAAACCAGGATAACTTTCAATTGCAGCCTCGTTGGGACATACGACCCGGGAATATCTCTTCCGGAATCTTTTTATCATTGATTTGATTCTTATATATTTTATCTCTTTGTGTAACTTTTGACCTTTTGCCTTGGTTAAGAGCATTTGGTTGAGATTTGCATTTGAGTTATTTTATATATATACCGCAAATCGAACCAAACTACGAACTAACACATTCAGCGGTTCGAATCACAAAGATGCGAACGAACACATTGAAAAAGTTCTTGAGATCGTGGATTTATTCCACATTCTAAATATTACTATAGACCAAGTGATGCTTAGAGCATTCCCTATGTCCCTTACCGGAGCCGCAAGTCAATTGCTAAGAAACAAACCAACTGGTTTGATTACAACCTGGGAAGATCTGAAGACTAAGTTTCTAAGCAAATATTGCCCACCTGCTCGTACTGCAAAGAAAATGAAGGAAATCAACAACTTTCAAAAAGAGTCAGACGAAAACCTTTATCAAGCTTGGGAACGATTTAAAGAGCTCTTGATAAAGTGTCCTCAAAACTATTTAACGGAGATGCAGGAGGTAGTCTTGTTCTATAATGGATTGGATGTTCCAACTCGATAAATTCTTGATTCAAGAGGTGCCATACCATCAAAGATTGTTGCTGACGCAAAAACAGCCATCCAAGAAATGGCTGAATACTCTCAAAAATGGCACAATGGAACATCAAGAGTCAGAAGTACTGAAACTTCTGATGGATAAGCAGCAATACAAGCACAACTAAACTACCTTGGAAGAGAAATAAAAAAGGTAAATGAAAAAGTTTATGTTGCTTAAGTAGGATGTGAACAATGCAAAGGACCCCACTACACCAAAAATTGCCCACTAAAAGAAGAAGGGAAAACACTAGAAGAAGCTTACTACACACAATTCGGTGGACCTTTTCAAGGAGGGGGATATAGAGCAACAGCTCCGGGATTCTATCAAAGAAACAATGTGAATCCTTCATACCAAGAACGAAGGCAATCAATGGAAGATACCTTGAGAAAATTTATGGGAGAATCGGCAAAAAGACACGAAGAAAACTCAAATTTGATTAAAGAAATCCGAGCTTCGACAGATACTGCCATTCGAAACCAAGGAGCATCTATTTAAACTTTGGAAATCCAAATCGGGCAAATGAGCAAGGTACCACAAGAAAGAGGATTTGGAAGCCTACCTAGCTCTACTGAAGCAAACCTGAGAGATAAAGTCAAGTCAATTTTAACTACCATTGAAGCTAATTCATACCCGATATGCCGTATTGGATCCTCCCAATACGCCGTATCCACTAGACAGAGTCGTACACTGATGTACGAGACGAGACAAACGACGATTCCGTTTCCAAGTCGTTTGAATGGTTACTACTGTGGAGAAAAGAAGGGATCCTATGGACCACAATTCTCGAAAGCTTACTCTAAAGCTTCACGATCCATACCCCAAAAGGAGAAAGACTCAGGGAGTTTCATTTTACCTTGCTTTATTAATAATGTTTGCTTCGATAATACCCTTGTTGATTTAGGAGCTAGCGTTAGTGTTATGCCTCTCACGATCTACCTTAACTTAGGAATAGGCGAATTAGCTCACACTAAGTTAACAGTTGAATTGGCAGACAAGACAGTGAAATATCCAAAAGGAATAGTTGAAAACGTACTAGAAGGAATTGGTAAATTTACTTTCCCCATAGACTTTATAATTATAGATATGCCCGAGGATATCAAAGTTCCCTTGATCCTCGGAAGACCATTTTTGTCTACCTCCCGTGCTAAGATTGATGTTTACAAAAGAAAGATTACTTTAAGGGTCGGGGAAGAAAGGATTGTTTTCACAAGTGTTAAACCTGCTAGTAGTTTAATTAAGAGGGTCTACATGCTAAGTTTGAGAGAAAGAGTGGAACTTGATTTAGAATCTAGGCTTATGGGAGAGACTTTGGTGTTAAATTGATCATTAAACCCTTCTTTGGAAGATTACATTGAATTAAATGATCTAAATGAACCATTTAAGCTTAGGAGAAATCAAGGAGATGATTTGATGCCCCCTATTGAGGAAAGTGAGGTAATTGAGGAATTTAGAACTAGGGATGATGAACTTGTTATTGGAATTGATGATTACCCTAGTTATTGTGACCATGATAAGAAGATCCATATAGATTGTGCTCACAACTTAAAGTTTTCTTGCATGATAGGATTTGAATTTACACACGCTAACTTTTTCCCATTATTGTATGTCAATGTGATGTCCAAAAAGTTTCATAATTCTATAATAAAAGAAAAGATGATGTACAAAGGGAATAGTGTTGTAGGATCTTTAATGAATGTGCTTGTTTTTGTTGGAACCTTTTCTGTTGTGACTACATCTCATAGTTTCCTTTGTATCATCAGACTTTGAAAATAATAGAAATAAGCTTGTTTTGCTCCTAGTGTCTGATCTATGTTTTCTATCTTGTTTCTGTTCTGAATTAAAGCTGCTGCTATTCTGATATGATATTTGTTGTTGGTCTTTGGATTATCCCTATCTAATCCTAACAAATTGGTATCGAAGCATAGGTTCAATCCGATTGAAGCAAGCTGAAATTGTTTTGGGTTTATGATCGACATTAGTTTCTGGTTGATTTCAAGATTCAGTATCTTGATATCGTTTGAATTCGATTTGTTTGGGAATTGCTTTTGAGAATTGTCGTTCGTTTTGAATTACGCTAAGTACTCTAGCGTTGGAATCGAAAATTTGATTTGATTTGCAACTTTTGACGTTACTTAGGACTAAAAAGTCCAGGTGGAGATTGTAATGTTTGACTTAGTTCCTAAGGTAATTTGTAATTTTGATACCAAAGGATAGGTCCATTTTGATAGTAATCTTAATTAGTAAGTTTCTTTAGACTTCAGTATGTAATGTCGGTTGTTTGACATATATATCTACATCTCATAGTTTCCTTTGTATCATCAGACTATGAAAATAATAGAAATAAGCTTGTTTTGCTTCCAGTGTCTGATTTATGTTTTCTATCTTGTTTCTGTTTTGAATTAAAGCTGCTGCTATTATGATATTTGGTCCTGGTCTTTGGATTATCCCTATCTAATCCTAACATATTGTAACAATGCACAAAGTATAAACCAAACAAAGCTTTTGAAATCGTCATAGTTATTCTCATTTTACCTCATACCAAATCCGATACCCATTATGATTCATGAAAACAAACCAAACGGCGCCTTAATGTAATTCACCTGTTAATCTCGTGTGTTAATGTGTTGCAAAAGAGAAAGTTTCAAGGCAAAAAGCCAAAAATTCATTTTCTCCCCGTTGAAATTCCAAAACCTCATCATCCACCGTCAAATTTACTCTTTGAAAAACCAACGGCCACAGATCACGATCCGCACCACACCCTCTCCACCAATCACATCACTCCTCTCTTCCCTATATAAACCAACACATTCCACCCAATTTTTTCATAATTCAAAAACCCCTCATTTTCACACACTCAAACACACACTTATTTTCAATTAAAAAAAATGGCACCAAAGGCAGCAGCAGGAAAGAAACCAATGGCAGAAAAATCCCCAGCAGCAAAACCCAAAGCAGAGAAGAAGCTCCCAGCAAAGGACACGTCAGCATCACAAGACAAGAAAAAGAAGAAACACAAGAAGTCAGTGGAGACGTACAAGATCTACATCTTTAAGGTTTTGAAACAAGTCATCCTAGGAATATTGGGATTATCAAGCAAAGCCCTGGGGATTATGAATTCGTGTTTATTAATATATCTTGGAGAAATTGGTCGCTGAGAGTTCTAAGCTTGTGAGGTATAATAAGAAGAATACTCTTTCTTCTCGTGAGATTCAGACTGCTGTGAGGTTGGTCTTGCCTGGGGAGTTGGCTAAGCATGCTGTTAGTGAGGGAACTAAGGCTGTCACCAAGTTTACTAGCGTTATGAAGAGTATTGTGCTTTGGTTTATTTTGTTATGTTTTGATGTATATCCGTTTGTGATGGTTTAATGAAACTGTGTTACTTTTGATTAATGAATTGTTTTTGTTTCCTGTTTTCTTTGTTTTTGCGAGGTTATTAGTAGGGTGTTTGTTAAAATGTGTAGTTTAGATTTTAGAAAGCTCTTTTTGTTACTAAGTTTACCTTATTTACTTGGCTTATTTGCTTACCAAGTTGAGCTTATGGTTTAAGGGGGTGTTTCTTTTGGCTTATATAGCTGGCTTATTGCTTATTTCCGGTGGGGCTTATTTTGCGGGGGGGGGGGGGGGGGGGGGGGGGGGGGGGGAGGGGGGGGGGAGGGGGGGGGGGGGGGGGGGGGGGAACAAGCTCCTTTTTTGGGTGGCATATTTTTGAAGCATTTCACAGCTTATATAAACTTATTATTTCGATGACATAAAAACTTATATAAGCAGAAAAGTTTAAAATAAGCCAGAAAAGCGAGCTTATGAAACATAAGCCCAAAACCAAACAAGCCATAAGCCGGCTATATAAGCTGAAACAAACACCCCCTAAATGAGCCATAATGTCATAATAATAAGCCTAAAAAGGTGAGGTTATGAGCTTTTGCAAAATTACATAAGCTTGTATTTTGTAAGCCCTGTTCATTACGGGATTGGGCCGCTGATGCGTTTTGTTTCTAGCATAGCTTATTTGTTGAAGCATTTTAACATCTGATTCAGTCATCGTATTTTTTTGTTATATATTTTGATACCTTTATTTGGTTTCGAGATTATGTATATATAATTAGGTAGTCTTTGTATGATAGATTTAAGAGTATCATAAGCATGAATGAAACTATTGATATAAGCATATATGAAATTGTTGAATCATAGTGCAGTCAAGGTGTATGTTGAAATGAATGGCTGTAACCATACTATGTAAAAGCTTACAAAGGCCCTAATATAAGAGGAGTATAATTTGCTTACTGGTAGGTTGCTCTGTTATTTTTTAAGGAATTTAAGGTATCTTGTTTCTAAAATGTGACTATAGTTTTGCACTTTTGCGAATATTGAACAAAGAGTGTCCCATTAGGCCACTGTGTATCAACTAGCTCAAGACATTTCTTGTATCTGGCGACTAGCCGACCACGTATCAAATTTAGAAAATCTTTTAGGATATGAATGACCACCTTGCGGCTCAGCTAAAAGCTCAGAACCACTTCCAAGCCTCACGATACATGGTTGACGCTAAGCGTGTCCCATATTTGCAGGTCCAACCCTCTCTTACGATTTATATAATCAAACCTTTAATACAATGGGCTAACAGGGTAACTAAAATTATGTAATCACCCCCCAAAAAACAAAAACAATGAAAGTAATGGTGATACATAGAGAACACAGATTAGGGAGAGTTGGAAGTTGGTAAATAGCTGCAGAGCTAACAGTTAACAATGTACACAAACGAGCATAGTGTTAGTCACTAGGAAAAGAAAAGCTGGTGATAAAACGCCACATAAAGTCATAAACAATCGTAGTTACAACTTACATGAAGGGGTGTTCGGATTAGCTTTATTTCTTCTGCTTATGGGCTAATTTGAATTTGGAAAAGTCGCTAAACTCATTTTTGAAGGCTTAAAGCTGGTCAACTTGAACTTAAGTACCAAAATTACAATAGCTGGAGTAGATAAACATGTTTTATTAAGCCCTCATATGTGTTGTGTCTAGGCTGGTATAATTTATATTGATTACAATTGGAATTGACATAACAAAATAGCCCCGTCTACTAGCTCAGATGGTAGAGCGCTAGAGGCTCTAACCTGGGGTCGTGGGTTCGAGCCCCACGGTGGGCGTTCTAATTTTTAAGTCAATTTCATTTTAAAATATATGTTTCATTTTTTGGTCTCCCTTTCCGATTTTGTTGCATGAGAGTGAATGCGATAAACTAGTCTTAACTCCCTAATCATTTCATTTTATGTATAAGATTTAAGCAACAAGATGACGGTTTTAATAGTTTATCTTTGCTTCATTCAGACTACTCATCTTGCAGGAAAGAAATATCAAACCAAAAACCACACCATTAAAGAATTATAGTATGTAGTTAATACAGAATGGGCAAGTTGAAAAAAACCATATAAATAGAAAAATAATAACCATTAAAATTTAAATAAACGCCCAACCGTGGGGCTTCGAACCCACGACCACAAGGTAAGAGCCTAGCGCTCTACCAACTGAGCTAGACGGGCTGGTTGTTGTTATTCATGATATTTATAATAAGCCACCGTTAATACTTGGCAACACTTTTCCATATAGCATGCAAGGATGGAGAGTTTTAAAACCTGTGCACTAATTCTGGAGGAAAACTCAAAGTTCTTATAATCACCCAAGCCAAAATAACAACAAATCACAAAGTCAATCTTTCCAAAAATTGCATCACATTTAAGTAGCACATATCTCTCTGATATAAAAAATTGACATATAACTCTGATCTCAGTCTAACCTAACAAGGTTAAAAACATTCCATGTGTAGGATTGGAAAGTGAAATGATGATGCAAAGTTAAACAGTCAATCCAAATACTATGTCTGTTTAGTTCAGAGACAGACAAACACCCCTGTATCTTTACACAAAAGAATGAGGATTCCTTCTGCTCATATAGTAGTAACGTTGGATTCTGCTGTTGGCAATTTTTCTACAAAGCCATAGTATTATACATCACATTGTACTTTTCGACAATCAATTTAGTACAATGTGTTAGAAAATGTATCTCCGATTCTCTTCAGAAACAGCCAAGTGACTGCAACGTTTTATTTAAAATACATAACTGAACCTACATACCGATATCTTACAGCTTATTTAGTTATTTATATATCAGAGACATATCTTAGACACATAAACCTAACATAATTATACAAACTCTACATAAACACAACTTAACTTAAACTGATAGCGGGAATACTAGATTGCCCTAAACAAATGAAAAATTGCAGTGGAAAAGCAACACTGACAAACTCAGTACAAATTGTTACAAACTGAGCTCGTTACATCCCCAACGACATCACCAGACACTACGTCAACCTTGCGAGAATAACAGCCAAACTCATCTTGATAATTATAGTTCTGATGATTATCTGCAGAGCCCGATAGAACATCATGACCCTTCACCACCATCAAACCAGTACAATTCTGTTTGTGACTCAAAACCCGTGAGATTTTATCACCATAGTACTTCTCATTACGTTCTTGCTCCACTTTTGTGGTCATCACAGAAGTATCTTTTTCCGATCCAGGTTTAGTTTCGGTTTGAGAGGATGTCTGGCATATCGTTGGGATGTAACGCGCTCAGTTTGTAACAAGGGTACTTAGTTTTGTCCATGTTGCGTTTTCCACTGCAATTTTTCATTTGTCTAGGGCAATCTAGTATTCCCGCTATCAGTTTAAGTTAAGTTGTGTTTATGTAGAGTTTGTATAATTATGTTAGGTTTATGTGTCTAAGATATGTCTCTGACATATAAATAACTAAATAAGCTGTAAGATATCGGTATGTAGGTTCAGTTATGTATTTTAAAATAAAACGTTGCAGTCACTTGGCTGTTTCTGAAGAGAATCGGAGATACATTTTCTAACACATTGTACTAAATTGATTGTCGAAAAGTACAATGTGATGTATAATACTATGGCTTTGTAGAAAAATCTAGCAACAGAATCAACGTACTATTATTGAGCAGAATCCTCATCTTGTGTAAAGATACAGGGGTGTTTGTATGTCTCTGAACTAAATAGACATAGTATTTGGATTGACTGTTTAACTTTGCATCATCAGTTTCACTTTCCAATCCTACACATGGAATGTTTTTAACCTTGTTAGGTTAGACTGAGATCAGAGTTATATGTCAATTTTTGATATCAGAGAGATATGTGCTACTTAAAATGTGGATGTAATTGTTGGAAAGAATTGACTTTGTGATTTGTTGTGAATCATTTTGGCTTGGTGAATATCAGACTTTGAGTTTTCCTCAGAATTAGTGCACAGGTTTTAAAACTCTCCATCCTTGCATGCTATATGGAAAAGTGTTGCCAAGTATTAACGGTGGCTTATTATAAATATCATGAATAACAACAACCAGCCCGTCTAGCTCAGTTGGTAGAGCGCAAGGCTCTTAACCTTGTGGTCGTGGGTTCGAGCCCCACGGTGGGCGTTTATTTTAATTTTTAATGGTTATTATTTTTTATTTATATGGTTTCACTTATCCCTTCCTGTAATAAACACTACTACTATTCTTTAATTTTGTTTTTGTTTGATAATTCCTTTCCTGCAAGATGAGTAGTCTAATGATGCAAAGATAAACTAATAAAACCGTCAGCTTGTTGCTTAAAGCTTATACACATAAAATGAAATGATTAGGGAGTTAAGACTAGTTTATCGCATTCACTCTCATGCAACAAAATCGGAAAGGGAGACCAAAAAATGAAACATATATTTTAAAATGAAATTGACTTAAAAATTAGAACGCCCACCGTGGGGCTCGAACCCACGACCACAAGGTTAAGAGCCTTGCGCTCTACCAACTGAGCTAGACGGGCTATTTTGTTATGCCAATTCAATTGTAACAATATAATATACCAGCCTAGTACACAACACATATGAGGGGTTAAACAACATGTTATCAACTCCAGCTATTGTACATTTGTACTTAAGTTCAAGTTGACCAGCTTTAAGCCTTCAAAAATGAGTTTAGCGACTTTTCCAAATTCAAATTAGCCCATAAGCAGAAGAAATAAAGCTAATCCGAACACCCCTTCATGTAAGTTGTAACTACGATTGTTTATGACTTTATGTGGCGTTTTATCACCAGCTTTTCTTTTCCTAGTGACTAACACTATGCTCGTTTGTGTACATTGTTAACTGTTAGCTCTGCAGCTATTTACCAACTTCCAACTCTCCCTAATCTGTGTTCTCTATGTATCACCATTACTTTCATTGTCTTTTGTTTTTTGTGGGGGTGATACATAATTTTAGTATCCTGCTTAGCCCATTGTAATAAAGGTTCTGATTATATAATTCTATACAGAGAGTGTTGGGACCTGCAAATATGACACGCTAGCGTCAACATGTAATCGTTGAGCTTGGAAGGTGGTCTGAGCTTTTAGCTGAGCCGCAAGGTGGTCATTCATATCCTAAAAGATTTTCTAAATTTGATACGTGGTCGCTAGTCGCCAATACAAGAAATGTCCTTGAGCCTAGTTTGATACACAGTGGCCTAAAGGACCTCTTTGTTCAATATTCGCAAAAAGGGCAAAACTATAGTCAATTTAGAAACAACTACCTTAAATTCCTAAAAAATAACAGAGCACTGACCAGTAAGCAAATTATACTCCTCTTATATTAGGGCCTTTGTAAGCTTTTACATAGTATGGTTACAGCCATTCATTTCAACATACACCTTGACTGCACTATGATTCAACAATTTCATATATGCTTATATCAATAGTTTCATTCATGCTTATGATACTCTTAAATCTATCATACAAAGACTACCTAATTATATATACATAATCTCGAAACCAAATAAAGGTATCAAAATATATAACAAAAAAATACGATGACTGGATCAGATGTTAAAATGCTTCAACAAATAAGCTATGCTAGAAACAAAACGCATCAGCGGCCCAATCCCGTAATGAACCAGGCTTACAAAATACAAGCTTATGTAATTTTGCAAAAGCTCATAACCTCACCTTTTTAGGCTTATTATTATGACATTATGCTCAATAGGGTGTTTGTTTTCAAGCTTATAATAGCCGGCTTATGGCTTGTTTGGTTTTGGGCTTATGTTTCATAAGCTCGCTTTTCTGGCTTATTTTAAAACTTTTCGGCTTATAAGTTTATTATGTAATACGAGTAATATGTTTATATAAGCTGAAAAGCTTCAAAATAAGCCACAAAAAGCGAGCTTATGAAACATAAGCCCAAAACGAAATAAGCAATAAGCCAGCTATATAAGCCAAAAGAAACACCCACTTAAACCATAAGCTCAACTTGGTAAGCAAATAAGCCAAGTAAATAAGGTAAACTTAGTAACCAACAGAGAGCTTCTAAAATTAAACTTCAATTTTAACAACAACCCTAACTAATAACTCGCAAAACAAAGAAAACAGAAACAAAAACAATTCATTCATCAAAAGTAACACAGTTTCATTAACCATCACAACGGATATACATCAAAACATAACAAAATAAACCAAAGCACAAATAATCTTCAACCGCTAGTAAACTTGGTGACAGCCTTAGTTCCCTCACTAACAGCATGCTTAGCCAACTCCCCAGGCAAGACCAACCTCACAGCAGTCTGAATCTCACGAGAAGAAAGAGTATTCTTCTTATTATACCTCACAAGCTTAGAACTCTCAGCAGCCAATTTCTCAAAGATATCATTAATAAACGAATTCATAATCCCCATTGCTTTGCTTGATATCCCAATATCAGGATGGACTTGTTTCAAAACCTTAAAGATGTAGATCTTGTACGTCTCCACTGACTTCTTGTGTTTCTTCTTTTTCTTGTCTTGTGATGCTGACGTGTCCTTTGCTGGGAGCTTCTTCTCTGCTTTGGGTTTTGCTGCTGGGGATTTTCTGCATGTTTTCTTCCTGCTTGCTGCCTTGGTGCCATTTTTTTAAAATAATTTAAATAAGTGTGTGTTTTGAGTGTGTGAAAATGAGCGTTTTTGAATTATGAGAAAAATGGGTGGAATGTTTGTTTATTAGGGAAGAGAGAGTGATGTGATTGGTGGATAGGTGTAGGTGCGGATCGTGATCTGTGGCCGTTGGTTTTTTAAGAGTAAATTGGACGGTGGATGATGGGGTTTTGGAATTTTAACGGGGAGAAAATGAATTTTTGGCTTTTTGCCTTGAAACTTTCTCTTTTGCAACACATTAACACACGAGATTAACAGGTGAATTACATTAAGGCGCCGTTTGGTTTGTTTTCATGAATCATAATGGGTATCGGATTTGGTATGAGGTAAAATGAGAATAACTATGACGATTTTTCAAAAGCTTTGTTTGTTTATACTTTGTGCAATTTTACAAAAGTGTTTAGATTTAGATAGGGATAATTCCAAAGACCAGCAACAAATTATCATAATAGCAGGCAGCCTTTAATTCAAACCGAAACAAGATAGAAAACATAAATCAGACACTGGAAGCAAACAAGCTTATTTCTATTATTTTCAAAGTCTGATGATACAAAGGAAACTATGAGATGTAGATATATATGTCAAACAACCGACATATACAATACTTAAGTCTAAAGAAACTTACTAATTAAGATACTATCAAAATGACCATAATACCCTTGGTATCAAAATTACCAAAATACCCTTAAGACTAAAGTCAAACATCTAACAATCTCCACCTTGACTTTAGCTCCTAAGTAACGTCAGAAGTTTCAAATCAAATTCAAAAATTCCGATTCCAAACGCTAGAGATACTAGCCTAATTCAAAACGAACGATCAATTCTCAAAAGCAATCCCAAACAAATTCGAATTCAAACGATATCAAGATACTGAATCTTGAAATCAACCAGAAACTAATGTCGATCATAAACCCAAAACAAATTTCAGCTTGCTTCAAATCGATCGAACCCGCTCTGATACCAATTTGTTAGGATTAGATAGGGATAATCCAAAGACCAACAACAAATATCATATCAGAATAGCAGCAGCTTTAATTCATAACAAAAACAAGATAGAAAACATAGATCAGACACTAGGAGCAAAACAAGCGTATTGTCCATTATTTCAAAGTCATGAGACAAAAGAAAACTAAAGAGAGTAGATAAATAATGTCAAACAACCGACATATACAATACTTAAGTCTAAAGAAACTTACTAATTAAGATACTATCAAAATGACCATAATACCCCTGGTACCAAAATTACCAAAATACCCTTAGGACTAAAGTCAAACATCTAACACAATACTTTCATCTTCAACAAATCCACATACCGCACTTTTTTATCTTTTCTAAAAACTAAATATAAAACATAGCAAATATACTGTTAGAAAATACACCACAAAAATCTTGTAAGTTGTCCTTTAGATGAAACCTGAAACAACTTTGAACCCATACAATGACATTGTTGAAAACACACCAAAAAATCTTGCCATCTCACTTCAACTTAAAATATATTGAGGCAACCATTAAGACGGAAAATCATAAAACAAAAATCGAATTTATTGTAGTCAAGTAGCCATAAAATAAACTAAGCATCATTATAATTTGATTGTGGTCTGCAACAATATAAGTATTGGGTTTTTAATTTAAGATGAGTGAGAAACACTTTACAAGATTGTTTGATTTGCAAGATCAAAAAAGAATGAAACTTCTTGATATGGAGGAAGATTATTTGATTTAGAGAAGAAAAACTGATGGAAATTTTGATGAACAAATGCAAATAAAGAAGAAGATAGTAAATTTTGGTGGAGGAGAAAAAAAGTATAAGAGGGCCCACAGGAATGAGTTACATACCAGCCTCTCTCCCCTGGAATGGATGTATGGGTATGATTATATAGATTGATTTCTAATATGGGTAACCAAACATTTATAATGGGTGTGATTGTGATTGTATGATTCCGATAGTTACAAACCAAACGCACCCTAAACAGGTTTTTCTAAAAGTCCCATTTATTGTCTTTATTATATATAATTTTTAATAAGAATTTACATAGTAATGGAAGGAAAGCGGGCAACATGTTTTTTACTCTGTTAAGATGATTATCACATTCTTACGCTGTTGTTTTTGCCACTGATGACAGTCAAGAATGGAATAATAGTGTTTTTAGTTGTTTGTTACATGGTTATTACTTTTGGATCTATCGTCCATACCTTTAGAGAAGGGTTTTCATAAAACCACTAGGACTAGTGAGTTTACTGACACATAACCTTATTTTGCTTCACTTTTTCACTTACTTTTGTCATTTTTTCTAAAAGTTTATAGTGTTTTTTACGTAAGTAATCCATATTTTAAACGGCTTTTTATCTAGCAGACAACATGTCACGCTGACATTACAAGTAACCATGTTGATCGCCATGGTTCTTGTGTGATAAGAGTGATCAACAACGTGTCAGGCCATGCTTGCCCTTCGAATAACAAAACGAAAAAATAAAGCCTAGTTGTACACTAGGTTGATCGCGCATAGTGTGTTGTGATGAGATAAAAAGTTTGTATCAGAATAATTAACGTTGATGCGCAACATAATTAAGTGATGATCATTTGGGAAGCGCGCCTTTATTTTACCATTCATATAGCAACGAACTAACATATCAATGCCAGAGCATAGTATTTTTGAGTTTTTTATACAGAATTGGAACAATCCTTGCATGTATCTAAAGAATAGCTGATAGAGATCTTTAAGATATTCATAGTTGAAGTGTAAAAAAAATCAGTAGTTGATTCGAAAAAATTCTCCTAAGTTGTGTTGTGGCTTTGGGTACTGTTGTGGTGTAGTTGTGTTTTTTGGTGGTTTTGAGGCGGCGTTGCTCCGGTGGTTTTGTTCTTGGTGACTACGTGTTTTACTTGTTTTGTATAAGATGGATTTGAGCAATTACGAGGTATAATTTTTTTATGTTAAATTATCCTTTATTTTTTATTTGATGTTTATATGCGTAGCAATATATGTATATTTTATTTTTTCTAATTTAAGTACCTCGTGTCTTGTGGCATGTAGAAGTAGGTTAGGTTTGATTCAAACAAAAGTGAAAAGATATTATTAGATATTTTGAACAACTTCCAACAACATGCTTTTTCTAAAAAAGAAAAAGCTTATATACCCCGTCACGTAAAAGTGACGCGCATGATATTTAACTAGGACATGGGCTCGGGTTTTGTTTGGGATTAAACCCGAAACATATACAATATTAGATTAACTATCGAGCCCGATTCCCGATACTATCTTATTACAACGTTAACTAATTAAAGACCGAAGCTCCATCGTAGAGTGATTCGTGATATAGTACGTATATATAAAACAACTCAAATGCAAATCTCAACCAAATGCCCTTAACCAAGGAAAAAGGTCAAAATCTACACAAAGAGATTAAATATATAAGAATCAATAATAAAAAGATTCCGGAAGAGATATTCCCGGGTCGTATGTCCCAACGAGGCTGCAATTGAAAGTTATCCTGGTTTGATGAGAAATCGAATAATGAAGAATATATGATGAAAACACTGATATAATTACAACTAAAATTAATTAAATTAAATAAAACCTAATTTAATCTACGGGAAAACAAGCAAAGGAAATGGGGATCTTAAAAACTACGGGAAACAAATTTAGTTATAGGGAAATCCTAAAATTGAATTTATACTAAAATACGGGGAACAGAATTAGATTTCGGGAAACCTAAATATTAAAAATTAAGAAAAATAAATGCTAAATTAAATTAAAAATCAAAATTAAATTCTAATTAACTTAATTTGAAAAATAAA
>BQNB010160333.1:0-14810 GCA_026074375.1 Tanacetum coccineum | reverse complement strand
AACTTATGCGTAAAACTATCATTCTGCTAAAAAGTAAGAAAGAAAAAGCAATAATAATTATGATTCTATTAAACTATGTGTGTTTTGTAGAAGGAAAATTATTTTAGTACAAAGAAAGTATAATAATATAGTAAAAGTCATAAAATATGAACCTACTTTCTAAATTGTATCAAATTAAAACGCTTATTTTTTATTAAAAAAACCAATTAAGCTTGTTTTTAATGTGCTAATATGGATAATATGACTTCATGGTACAAAACTAATTTCAACATGGGAATTTTAAAGATTTACCATTAGGCTGGATGAAGTGGTATACTCAAAGTCACCATCTACCTCAGTGCCACCCTGACTTTCTCTCTCATATCACTTCAACTCAATAACACTTACCATTCAACCATAGTGATCACCACTAACTCACCTTTATTAAAATACCTACTTTATACAAAATATACCCAACAAAATACCCCACACACTGATGACATCAAATAGTTTATACTTTTTCATATCAAAATCCTTATTGAAATGCTCGTAATTGTTATAAATTTAATTGAAATGTGTACATAATTATTTTATACTTTACGAGCCTTGGAACGGAAAGACATGGGAAATAGACTAATGAAGTGTTGGTGCCAAGACACAACTACGGCATAGTTTCCACAATGAACTACGTCATAGTTCAAACAAGAACCATGCAATCTTAGAAGAAAGTACGGCGTACTTGCCCCATTACAACTACGCAATAGTTGCAGTGACTCACAAATGAAGCTTGTATCTAATCACAACTATGGCGTATTTGGCCACCATAACTACACTATAGTTACAAATATCCACATAAAGGGAAGTCTACATTAGCATATCTATAGCGTAGTTTATACCCTCAACTACATCGTAGTTGAGTCAAAAACTATAAATATGGCCACATACCCTACTCATTCATATCAACCATTCACATAGGAGTTTGTTGGATCAACAAGGGCTCCTAAAGACATAATACTTCGACTCTTATCAGTATTAATCCAAGGGAGAACTCACTTTTTCTACTTTATTGTATTAATCATTCATCAAAGACTTGTAAGAACATAATGTTTATTCAATCTATGATTTCTTTCATTATTTATTATATCATCCGTAGCGTGAGTGGCTAAGCACCTGATGAAATCAAATGACATCATTTTTATAGAATCATTTATCCTATGTAAATAACCCATTTTGTATGATTATTGCATTTGAGAATTGTTACTTAATCGTTTGTATTTGAGAATTGCAGTAATTATGGAGTACTTGGTAAAGATTAGCAAAAAGGCACGCATTCTGGAACATAAATGAAGACATTTGAAGATACTGACTCTGACATCCTATACGCCATATCCATCAAGGAAGATACGACATATCTGTGTCTATACTTTACAAGAAACCACAAAGATCAAAGACCTATACGCCGTATCTACGAGCTTCTATACGCCGTATCCAAGGTTTATTATATTAGAATATTCTGAAAGATATCAAACGTGGTCCTTACTCTAAAAAAATCCCCAACGTTGTATCCTACATCACCTGATATGGCATAGCAACCTGTTTCCAGACTCTATAAATACAAAACCTTAAACTCAGTTTTAGGTATGCAAGTGAAGCCCTAAACCACAAAGTCGACCAAGAGATGAATGAAGGAGCATAGAAGGTCAGAAAAGAGCCTCATGATCATAGGAAAACTCTTGTAATCTTCACGCAACCAAATACGCATTCGGTTAAGGTTTCTTTTCTTTAATCGTTCATATATGAAACCGTATGTATTTTTACAATGACTCTCGGCTGATACATTTAGGTATCAGCCATATTTATGAAGATATAATGTTTCGTTTGTTTATATCAATTGCTTAATTTATCGTTGATTGTTGATTATGTTTATCAATTGATACTTGTTTACGTGCTTAAGTATGCGACCTGTCATTCAACTGGGTCTAGTCCTACATATTTACTGCGCTGCAACTTCAGTGTTATTTGGGCGTAGGCTAAGAGTCCGGGATAGCCCTCTGATCCGCTCTGACTATACCTTAAAATACATATAATATAATAAAATATAAAATATATAGTAACTCCATTATTGATCTCCTAAGATAGATTACTAATCAGCAAATAAAATACTTTCATGAGGATGCTGTTTATGTTGGAACAGTTTCAAACGTTCTAGGGTCCTTAGGAAGAAGTACCGCCTATGTCTAGGAATTGATATACCCTTTTTTCTTCGAGATAAGACACTCATTTGCAACCATAATATAATAAACCTGGCATTTTATACGGATTATTCATCGGTAGTTATGTTTCCTTCATTTGCTTCTTGACGATCCTCTTCATTTGTTTAGCCTTCTTGTTGTGTGTTTATTCCTTATACTTGTCATCAAAACCCTAGGTTAGATAACCCAAACCGTGTCAGTCTCTCAGGCTGAAAACATACCTTATCATTAGTTTAGGTGCAGAATACTTTGGTTTTGCATAAATTAGATTATTTACGTCTAACATAGATAACTAAAATATTGATAGAATTAGGAATTACAATCGCATGATCGGCTCTTAGTGATCTACACCCTACTTACCAACGACAGATTTTTCTGACCGGGTACAACTGCCCGTTTTAAAGTGTTGTTTTTAGTATAGTCCGGCATAAAATAAATAGTAAAACTTGATAATAAATAAAAACCTATAAGACGACATACCATGGAGCGACATGCTCCATAGTATAGTTATAAATGTGTGGATTGACTAAGAGTGGGTTTTGGTCATAATATAGTAATGTACTTTTTTCAAATGTCTCGTTTTGGTAAGTGTCCAAAAAAAGTTGTGTGAATATAACAAACTTTCATAAGTGTTTCAATCTGTATATTTTGATGACATGTCACGTTATAAATGGTGTCACGTTCAGACTTTCTTCCAGGTATGACACGTCATCAAAAAGTGAAGATTGGAACACTTATAAAAGTTTGTTACATTTACACAATTTCTTTCGCTATGGGGGCACTTGCCCCTGGGCCTCTTCCGTATCTCCACCTATGCGTAATACGCGTACTTATATATTTTTAATAATATAGTTTGAAGTGAGATGTAGTTCTTTTATATAAAATGAAAATAGGTATTTGCTTTACAGTGAGTCATCATATCTTTCTATTTTTCTTATCTTTTAATGTGAGATGTAATTTTATCTTGGGTATCTATCAAAGTCACACATCTTTATTGGTAAGATCACTCTTAAACATCTAATTTGTTCATTTATATCTTCTTCTTTCACCACTTTCAACACCCGCCACCACTACCATCATCGTTTAGCGAACAGTTATATATGCATATTAACATACTTTGGAAAAATTAAGCTCACTTTATCGGTTTGTTATATTTTATAAAAAAATTATACATCTATAGTAATGCATTGTGTTCAACAATATAATACTACGAGTAAATTTCAAAATTCGTCTTTGTATTTTACACACAGTAGCACCTTTTGTCCTTTTTTCAAAGTAAGTACTGCAGGCGTTCCTTTGGTTGTCGATTTTTTTTGCAAGTTTTGTCCTTTTGTAAATTTTTTCAATTACATTGGCCGTCCCTCAAAAGGAAGAAACATGCAAGAATCAACAACCATAAAGACGCATAATTTACTCTAATACGACATATGAAAGTCAAGCATGGCTAAAGAATAAAGGTGCGGTTAGTATTATGAGGGTGAGCCAATCATGGAATGAATCTGACTCTATTGATTGTTATTTGATAGAATGTTTCTTGAATTCGATTTGATGATGAAAAATGGAATTGAATTAATGATAGTAGAAGCAACATAGCAAATATTGATGATGAGGACATGATTAACAAGCTAGTAGAGGAGTATATGGATCACATAGAGCGTGGCAAGAGAATTTATTGGAAGCCTTAATAAGCTAGAATGAAGTTACTGGTGGTGCAGTAAATGTACTAGCTAAACACGTAAGGTTACTACTCCTAAACACACTGAGTTATTGGTACTATTTCCATGCAATCCTACATATAGTTACTGTGTTTAGCAGGTGTTGGGAGTAAATTCTACTACTTGGAGTAATTCTACTTATGTCGTGGAGTAATTCTAATGCTAGAGTAACTCTACTTATGTCGTGTTTGTTTATTTAGTTTCTCTATTTTGTTAACTTTTTCCTCAAGTTTAGTTTTCTTACAAATATAGATCTTAGGTTTAGTGTGTTAGTATTGAATAATTAATAAAATTTACGACAT
Source organism: Tanacetum coccineum (assembly GCA_026074375.1). Taxonomy (NCBI): domain Eukaryota; kingdom Viridiplantae; phylum Streptophyta; class Magnoliopsida; order Asterales; family Asteraceae; genus Tanacetum; species Tanacetum coccineum. The sequence goes on along the minus strand of BQNB010160333.1, from coordinate 10,562 downwards.
TTGGTCTTTATCATTTTTTGATTCGACCTGAACCCGATTAAGGGTTTATTGCGCGTTTCTGTTCTGCGTTAGTTGGTATCTAGCACTTGTTAGTATCTTGGATGGTGACTGATTTAGAAGATCTAAAATCCCATATTGTTGGTGGGGTATGGTATGGAGACTACATGGATCATGGTTTTACCAAATCCATGAAAGAACTTGACAGCTGTTTCATCCCATAGCTAAAGAAACTAGCTCCATGATTTGTAGGTTTTTGGCATTAATCCACAAGAATCGTGAGGGTAGAAAACATGAAGGTCAAAGAATTCGTTTGGCCATGGGCGATTTTGGAGGTACTTGTGCAAGCAACCAATTCCCGTTCAACAATGGAAGAGTTGAAGAATGAGAAGAGGAAAAGAAAGAGGATCGAGTACCTACAACCAAGGTTTTCTGTTCAAAAATTCTAATAAACAATTCGGTATGTTATTTAATTATCGATGGTTGTAGCATATATAATTTAGTTTTAAGAAAATGGGCAGATTTCTTAAAGTTACCAATGGAGATTTCTCCAATTGAAGGTTACCAAGTTTGTAGGGTTCTTGTGGCCATAGGAAAGTTTTATAAAGTAGAAGTACTTTGTATTTAGGATGATAATCTCCTTTATGTTTTAATGATGACAAATAAACAATCGCAAAACGTAAATCACAAAAGATAGCCAAAATTCATAAAACCGGACGTTCACGTTCGGCGCGCCGGGCAGGTGTCCGCTCATGGCCAACGCGCCACACGCAAATTCCATTTTATGGATTTTGCAATTGTCGTATTTCCTCTTACCCGACATATGTGGAAACTTTAATAAAGGTATGTATATGATAATTGAGCATTTGGGAACACTCCAAATGAGGTTTAGACTTAGAGATGAGCAAAAACGAATCCTCCTATTTTTCCATAAAACACCAACTCAAAACTTTTATCAAACGCCTTTAGCCAATGCCGAGAAGACTTCTTTCTAAACCTAGTGTGATCATGTTTTCAACATACCAATAAGAAAAAGTATTCATTTGACCTTAATCTAAATTTACGTTGTTCCTAATCACGTAACGGGTTTTACTTTCTTATTGGTCAAACTAAGTCAAATGTCACATTGCGTAAATGCATCCTTTCTCGTTATGGGATATGCTTTACTTAAGATGCAAAGCACTTAGCTTGTTTTCATCAAGATGATTAGTGATCAAATCCATTGTTGATTATCATGGATTAAAGTCTAAATGACTAATTGAGTTTGTGGTATTTGGAAGTTAATCATACTTTGACTTTTCTCACTTCCTTACCTATAAATGTTTTTATAAACTCACATGTATTCCTCACATGTACAAGTCCTTACTTCCTTTACACTATCCTTTAACCCATTCCTCTTAATCACTTGTTTACCTTTCTTACCCAACAAGTGATTTCATCCTCTTCACACACCTTAAACATCTTCTTCCTAAACAATCCCATAATCACATTTGCCCACTCTTTTCTCTCTTATTGGCAATGTGATTATAAACCCAAATCAATCCTTTGGTTTCATCATCATCTTCATTCTTCATCTTCATCTTTAAACCTTTCCTACACATAAACCTTCACCCAATAATCCCCAAACATGCCAACTTACATTCCCTTACACAATGTACCCTCCTTGTACTTATTGTACCATATGCCCCCTACATTTCCAACCAAGGATATTCCATATCTTATAAAAACATTCTCCATCACTCATTTACTATTCACATTCTTCTCCATAATATTCAAACTTTACACACACACACATACATACTTCTTCATCCTCACCGTTGATCAAGCCATTTTATCAATCCAAGTTCCCACACTCTTTTCTCAAACCTTGAATTGCTTCTCAAACAAACATACTTTCTCTTCTACCCTTGATCAAGCCACCTCATCAATCCAATATACCTCATTCTCTTCTCAACCATTAAGCCACCTCATCAATCCAAACTCTCTCATTCTATTCTCAACCATTGGATTGATGCTTCATCTCAAACAAACACAACCTCTCTCATAAACACTCATTTCTCACTCACACAACAAACACAACCTTCTCCCTACCCCTGATCTTGCCACTTATCCAAGTGTACTTCCTACATCCTCACCCTCCATTTCAAACTAAGATCAAGAGGCTCCTTTTCATCACATCATGACAACTCACATAAAACTCATCATCTCAAATCTAACATGTGTGTTAAGGAATTTGAAATTTAAATTTCAAATATTTCCCCCTTTCTCTCCAAGTAAAGAATATTCCAAGAATATTCTCTTGTACCCTAAATAGCTATTTCAAATCTTTAGTTAGATCCTTGGAACATAGTAGCTAGACTGTGAGAAGACTTTGAGGAATACCCAAACTACCCCTTTCCGATAATTCTTTTCTCTCTTTACTTTATCGGACAAGCAAAATGCTTTTATTAGTTCACAAAATGCTTTTATCAAATGGCTATTTAAGTTGGTTGACCTTGAGTATAAGAATGATTGAAAAGTCATAGCGTGAAGTGTCAATGAGGGCTTAATAAGAGCGGGTAGTTAAAAAGCCAAAAATCTAAAAAATGGGTTCGGGTCTTTGGCGCGATGGCCGTGCGTCAGCGCGAATTGCATTTTCCCATTTTGGGTTCTTGGCCTATAAATATCCCATCTTGGCCTTTGTATTCCTCACCTCTTGCAAACATTCTTTCCTCTCTTTTCTCTTCTTTAATCCTCTAAGTCTAACATCAAGTGTTCTTAATCTTCTCATCTATTATCCATTAAAGTGAACACATCTCCGCAAGAGAGCAAGACAAGTACCTAATCCGTATTTGTGTGTTTTGTCGAGGGTCTTCTTTCTCATACCCTTTCTATCATAATCGAGTCTCTAAGCTAGGTTAGGACTTAGTTCACCATCTATCTTTTTTAGAATCGAGTTGTAAAGGAAGTCTTGTATCCATGGGATCAAGCCTAGATCATTGTGGATATAGTTTAGGTTTTAGAAAGCTTCTAAGGGGAAGGATTTTAGAGTTTATAGGTTAAGTCAAATCATGAGTTCTTAGGGGTGGATTCTGATGTAGTAACTCTTCTGTGTGAGCGCTGAGCTTTGTTAAAATTCGGTGGAGTTAAATTGTAATACAGTTTGTAGTCCCCCATAAGGATTATACTGGGAATAGTATCGGTGTCATGGATTCGTAACTGGACGTACGAAAGGACTAAACCCCCTTTCTCGAAACAGTATATATTGTGGTATCTTTTCTTCTCTTTATCTACCTATTGTTCTAATTGCAAAGTATATTAGTACATCACTCGGTTCTTTCAAGATTTAAAGTTTTATAAACTTCGTAGAAGTCAAGAAAACCATATTCACCTCCCCCCCCCCCCTCTACGGTTCTACAATTGGTATCAGAGCACCTTACTCAAGTTTTCAAGCGTTAAAACCTTCCCGAGAAGTCGTTTTAAGTTGAAAACTTCTTTTTCAAAAATTCAAAATCCTAACTCCTATTTTTGAAAAGGTTGAGTAAAGATCCATGGCTCAAGAGAACTATGTTGAGGGGTGTTCTATGCAAAGACCACCTTTGCTAGAACCTAATGGCTTTTGCTTTTGGAAAGCCTGCTTTAAGACTTACGTAAAGTCCAAAGATATTGACTTGAGCTTCTTAGGCGAATCATCAAAACGGCATTTCTACCTTGAAGTTAAAAGACGAAGAAACTAAGTTAATGGAAAGAAACGCCATAACAACTTCCTCAAGGAAACCAAATAAGAAAAAAAAACTACTATGCAAGAATGTAGAAGCCAAATAACTATCTATAATGCTCTACCCGCAAAGAGTACGAGATCTATGAGTCTTCATGTGTAAAACCCAAAGGAGGTTTTTGAGCAAACACTCATCATCACGCACCAAGCAATTACAATTCAAGAATTTCAAGAATATAAGTCTACTCACTTAAGAATATTGAGAATTACTCGAACACTAAATGTAGAAACTATTGACAGAGGTTGTATCTAGTCCATTGATTGTCCACGCTATTGGTGAACTAATCTAAAATCTGAGAAGTCATATCCGGACTACTCAACCAAGAATCAAGTAAGAAAGAAAGTTTCTTCGTGCTCTACAATTGAAATGGAGAGCCAAGGTGATGGCCATTGAAGAAGCCAAAGACTTGGCTACTCTTCCCCTTGACGAGCTAATTGGAAACCTTAATGTTTATGAAATTATCTTGGATATTGATGGCATAGCTTCCAAGACTACTAAAGAAAAAGTCAAGTCATTAGCTTTTAAAGCTAAAGTCACTAGGGAGCAAACTAGTGATAATAGTAATAGTCAAGGAGAAAGTGATGAAGACATAGATGAAGAAGAAGCCGAACCGTTTAACTTGTTAGCTATGAACTTTTGTATATTCTTCCGCAAGGGTAATCTGTTCGAACGCGAAAATCAATTTGGTAATGTCAGAAATCGGTTCGGTAAAGGCCACGGTAGTAGCTTCGAGGACAAGGTGGTGAAAGGTTAAAGAAAAAGGGAGCATACTACAATTGCGGAATAGAAGGCCACATTGCTAGTGAGTGTAGAAAGCCGAAGGAGAACAAGGCTTTTATTGGAGGAGCATGGAGCGATAATGAAGACGACGACGAACATCAAAACGACGCAACATGTCTCATGGCGATGGACTCACAAGAGGTAGTATCCAAACAATCTAGTTCTAATATCAATTTAAATATTATTGATTTGCAAAAGGAGAATGAGGAACTCCTAAAGGTTAACAAAGATTTTGCTAAAACATTTGAAAAACTTTTAAATGAAAAACGATCTCTTGAAAAAGAGAATTCAAAACTTCCTAGCAAAATAAATGATCTTTAATTAGAAGTAAAGAAACTTGCAAATAATAAAGAGGTGGTTGAAGCTTACAAAACATGTGATGTACTCACCAAAGAGGTTGACTCTTTAAAATGCAATGTTTCTAAAATTCAAGATGAAGCGTTGAATCTTTCAAAATTCAAATCAAGTAGCATTGCTTTAGATGATATACTAAGTCGTCAAAAATTGTTCCAAGATAAGAAAGGTCTTGGATTTTCAAAAAAATGATAAAACCACTTTCGCAAGTCTAAACAAACCTATAGTGTTTGTAAAACAAAGTCAAAAATATATTGCATCAACTAGCTTTGTTAAACCCATTGTCCCTCAAACTCATTTTGCAAACACTCGAGGTCCTAAAGCACCCATTAGAAGAGTGGAAACAACATACCTAGGACATCACTCAGGCTCTCATAATGGACTTAGATACACGACCTCGATTTGACCGTAGACCTCTTTTACCTATACCACATATGAGACCTTCAAACTCATATGCTCGAATACCTTCTTTTCAAAACAACCATTCTTTAAGAAGAATAATATTTTACAAAAACCAAAGGTCTTCGCATCATCAACCTAACACTTTCCAAAAAAGAGAAAACTCCTACCCAAATCAAAGGATAAAAAAAACTTGGAGCGTTAGACTTAGCTTCGAGTGAGCTAGTAAGGAACCTACCAAAGTTGAGCTTCGAAAGACACTTTTGTGATATATGTAGTTTAGGGAGTCAAGGTAATGCAAACAATATGACTAAGAAAGAAGTGCCAACTACTAGGGTTTTAGAGTTGTTACACTTAGATTTGGTTGGTCCATCTCCCATTCAAAGTCACGGAGGTAACTTCTATACTTTGATAATTGTTGATGACCACTCAAATCATAGAGTCTAGGGATGATATCTTAGAGAAGTTTAAAATATTATGTAGAAAGCTTGAAACCTACATGATTGTTCTATTGTTTCAATCTGAACAAATCATAGTAGTGAATTTGATAAATTGCAATTTGGGAGCTTTTGTTAACAACATGGAATGTCTTATAACCTGTTGGGCCAGTTCACTTCTCAATCAAGTGAGATTGGTAGAAGAACACATCGCAAGTAGTAAGAAAGAATGGTCGATGTTACGTTAGCCGATGCAATTTTTTTTCCATTCCACAAAAGTTTTTAGTTTCATGTCATTAGAAACGGCAACATGACATCTTTAATAATGGTTATATTATAAAATTCAATTAACAAAACCACCCACTATGAAATCCTTAGAGAAAAGAAATGCTATCATTTAATTACTTTAGGGTCTTTGGTTGTAAAGTATTTATACTTAACACTAAAGTACATCTCACCAAGTTCGACCCAAAGTCATATGAAGGTGTGTTTTTAGGATACTCTCAAACTAGTAAAGCATACATACTCCTTAACATGAAACATGGTATTGAAGGAATCTTCAACTTACCTTTGTGAGAGCTTCCCGAGCCCAAGTACATCTCCTTCTGTCGCAATGAAAATGATAGGATCAATGAACCCATAGTTCAAGATCTCAATGGGTCACCGTCATTACAAGTTAATGTTTCGGATGAAGGCTATCCTAAGAGTCTAAAAGAAGCTAGAGGTCACCCAATAAAACAAGTAATTGGTGAATTAAATGAATGGACACTTAGGTCTAAGACTAAACAATCTTAGGATTTTTGCATGACATTTCCCAAAGTCCAAATTACACGAGTCTAGTTGAGGTTGTTCATGGTTGACATGCACCATAGGATTTTGATTTGAGTGTGTGAGGGGTCAAAAATAAGGTTAGAAAAGAAAAGAAAAGAACTTTATGCAAGCATACAAACTACTCTTGTAGTTAACAAGAATTCTTTTAGAATTAAATTCGGTATGATAATGCATAACATACTAAAATACACAAAAAATAAACATGATAATATAGTCATCTCATCCGAGAAACTATGAAATTAATTCACCATTCACTATGGTAATTAATATTATCAATGTTGACACAACGCATTGATCATAAGTTTGAGATATTATACTTAGCAACTCTTTGTTATTGTATAATGGATTATGTGTCCAATATGTGTAAAAATATCCAAAAAGGATTAACATGCACATTGAAGTAGGCTTGATAACTTGGACCACTCATCCAAAATCCTAAGTATTTTCCTTGTAACTCAACAAAAATAAAGTTATCACAACCAAAAATCCAAAATGGTGATTATGGATCTCTACACATCAAACTATAATGAAAGAATTATGCATGGACAATCATTGGTGCATGCATGCATACTTGTAGGAACTAGCTTGTGTAAAATCACCCAACCTCAATCAATAATCTCAACATATTAAAACAAATCACTAAATTCAACAAGGCATGATTATACTTCTAACTAAGACTTCTAATCACTATGACATAGTGCTCTTCTCAACATCACCAATTTTCTTCATATAATGATTTCTACCACACCTCAAAGAATCAATAAGGCTTTATGTCCAAATCATATGTGATCTTTAAGCAAAATGGCTTGCCTACCTCTCCCCTCAAACCTTTATAAAATCAACAATACACCAAAGCACAAACCACACTTGCTCCATTCTCTAAAATTCAACAATACACAAGAAGATAAACCAACATGAGTGAATCATCCATTGGAAATTACAAAGGGAAGAAGATTATGAAAGAGGAAGAACCAAATGATGAATGGGTCAACCCAACTAGTGATGACAATGTAATCCTAAGAAACTATGTGGGAAAGTGCCTATCGGATGGACCGATATGGTACAAAATGGGGTATCCCCTCCCTCACAAGCTTGATGAAAACGAGGTCCCTCATACCGCCACTTGCCAATGTTGCAAGAAAGGGATTAAGGTCCAAAATGACCTTAAGGAGTTTCATGAGGAGATGAGTGAGATTCACTATTCCCTTAACAACAACTTCGAGTTGTTATGCTCATTGGTTGAGCCATTGGAAAAGGCTGCAGTCCAACGCCAAAAGAAATAAACGGGTGGGTTGGCACCTTTGAATAAGGGGATGATAAGAGTGGATACCCCCAAATATGTATAGCTTATTACTAGGAAATATGTAATATATGTTGTGTGTTGTATGCTTTATGTGAAATAAAATGTTTGAATGTATTTTGCTTAATATTTCCTTGCTACAACATAATGGGATGAAGTATTGATAAAATTGTCCAAGCATGCTCAACAAAAGGTAATTGGAATCATGAATAACTATATATATAAAATGTTAAAATATGTATATGGATAAATGCAACAATATACAAAGTCACAATAATTCATTTTTGTACACATCCATGTTCTCAAGATTCTAAATGGTAAGCTAAACCATGTTGGAATTGCACATGTGTATATGTTTTGTTGCTTGTGTTGTTTTGTGTTTACTTGTTGATAGTTGTAGCCAAGAACACCTTTGAAGGTAATGCTCTTGACCCATGGATCCTCGCCTTTAAACAAGGGGGAACAACGATCTAGGGGGAGCATGTACAATGATATCTATTCTTATCTTCAACAAAGATATCTACCTTCCAGTCAAAGACCAAGATCTCGCCTTTTTGATTTGACAAAACAGGGAGAAGGAAAGCAAAGCTTATGATCGGGAAAAGCAAGCAATTACAGAAGCAAAGAGCAATAGCGTACATGGGAGTATACAAGTTATATTAGACTCATAAGGTAAAGACAATGTTCAAGCCTGAACCAAATTACAAAGCCAAGTTCAAGACACGAACTTCATCAAAGGTGGTCTTTATCTTTGCTATATTGGTAATTTTATTTGCTTTCCGAAATATTATTTGTCATCATCAAAAAGGAGGAGATTATTGGTGTAACATTGACTAGGATCTCCTTTATGTTTTAATAATGACAAATAAACACTCGCAAAACGTAAAATCATAAACGCCAAAATCCGTAATCCTAGATGTTTACGTCTGGCGCGCTGGCCACACGTCAGCGTATGGCCTTTGTACTACACGCAAATTCCGTTTTACAGATTTTGAAATTGTTGGCTTTCCTCTTACCCAACACATGTGGAAACTTCAATAAAGGTATGTATATGATAATTAAGCATTTGGGAACACTACAAATGAGGTTTAGACTTAGAGAGGAGCAAAAATGAATCCTACTATTTTTCCATAAAATGCCAACTCAAAACTTTTATTAAACACCTCTAGCCAAGGCCGAGACTTATTTCTAAACCTAGTATGATCATACGTTCAACATACCAACAAGCAAAAGTAGTCATTTGACCCTAATCTGGATTTACATTGTTCTTAATCATGTAACGGGTTCTACTTCCTTATTGCTTAAACTAAGTCAAAGGTCACTTTATGTAAACGCATCCTTTCCTGTTATGGTATATGCTTTACTTAAGATGCAAAGTACTTAGCTTGTTTCCATCAAGATGATTAGTGATCAAATCTATTGTTGATTATCATGGATTAAAGTCTAAATGACTAATTAAGTTTGTGGTATTTGGAAGTTAATCATACTTTGACTTTTCTCACTTCCTTACTTATAAATGTTTTTACAGCTCAGATGTATTCCTCACATTACAAGTCCTCACTTCCACTATACACTCCCTCTACCCATTCTTCCTAATCACTTGTTTACCCTTCATACCCAACAAGTGATTTCATCTCTTCCACACACACTCCAAACATCTTCCTCCTAAACAATCCCATAATCACATTTGCCCACTCTTTTCTTTCTTATTGGCAATGTGATTACAAACCCAAATCAATCCTTTGATTTCTCCTAAACACCATCAACCTTCTTACTTATCTTCCTAAACACTTATCAAGCCTAAACATCCTTTTTCACATAAACCTTCACCAAATAAACCCCAAATCTTATCCTCTACAATGGCAACTCATATTCCCTTACACAATGTACTTCTCTTGTACTTGTTGTACCTTTATGTTTCCTACATTCCCAACCAATATCTTCTATATCTATTCAAAATATTCTTTACCACATATCCACTATTCATCTTCTTCCCCAATGAATTCAAATTACACACACACACACACTTCTTCATCTCAACTCTTGATCAAGCCATGTCATCAATCCAAGTTCACACACTCTTCTCTTCTTAACCCTTGGATTGCTTTTCAAACTAACACATCAAACATACTTTCTTCTCTACCCATTATCAAGCCACCTCATCAATCCAAACTCTCTCATTCTATTCTCAACCATTGGATTGATGCTTCATCTTAAATAAACACAACCTCTCTCACAAACACAACATTCTCCCTACCCTTGATCTTGCCACTTATCCAAGTGTACTTCTCACATCCTCACCCTTTATTTTAAACTAAGATCAAGAGGCTTAAGTGGCTCCCTTATGTCACATCACGACAACTCATACACACCTTATACCTTCTTATCTAACATGTACCTAAATGAATTTGAAACTCAAATTTCAAATCTTTCCCCCATTTTCTCCAAGCAAAGAATATTTCAAGAATATTCTCTTGTACCCTAACTAGTTATTTCAAAACCTTAGTTAGATCCCAACTAAGCTAGTTAGACTTTGAGGAATACCCAAAATATCCCTTTTGATAATTCTTTTCTCTCTTTACTATACCGAATAAGCAAAACGCTTTTAATTCTTCACAAATGTTTTATCAAATGGCTATTTGAGTTAGTTGACATTGAGTGTAAGACTAATTGAAAGGTCATAGCGTGAAGTGCAATTGAGGGTTT
>BQNB010160332.1:4329-14810 GCA_026074375.1 Tanacetum coccineum | reverse complement strand
TTTGCAAATTTCTTTTGTGAAGAATAAGAGATGATAGTGTTGGTTATGAATTAGGATGCTAAACAAAGTTTATTTGGAAAGCTTAAGGGCTTATAAGAATAACTTGTGGTTTTTCTTCCCCGCGTGTTCTTAAAATGATTAATTATACGTGTTCTCTTTAATTCTTACAATTTAGAGTTTTACTCTTAAAAGTCTAATCAACATATTCAGAGAAAAAGCTTTATCGATGATGAAGTCAAACATCATTTGTAAATAAGAATTTTAGTTCGAGTTTATACTTTGGTTTTCTAAAAACGAAATTTTTACTATTTGCAAAAATATGGTGTTATGAATAGTTTAAGTCAAAAAAAAAATTTAAAAGGATGCAAGTTATAAATCCTTAAGTGTTAATAATGAATATGCAAACTCCATCGCAATAAAGTACATGGGCATTTGTCGGTTCGCTTCCGATGTGACATCGAAAGAAAGGATGGAGGATGTATATTTAGGGTTGGTATCATAATAAGTACGCGAGCTCTTGTCGGAGGCGAGGCCGATGTGTCGTTGAAAGAAAAGTGATACCAATTCCTAGTCTAATTATGTAAATAGTAAATAATAATGTTGCAAGTTAGAAAATAAATAGTAAAAGTTTCATTTTCTAAAACCAAGGTATTCTTTTGAGCTAAGGTTTGCAAAAGTCTACAAGGCTTTTTCATCGGAAGTTCATGCGTTTCGGTTAGTATTCTCCGGATGGGTGTCAAAAGCCTTTTGCACCTTACCCGATGAGAGGTAGGGATCGCTAGGCTAGCGAAGTAAATCAATTTATGGGACAAGTGATCTTCGTTGATGTCTTGGCTCCCTAAAGAGGTTTTTGTTTGCTTTGAGTGTGATTTGCTAAGTAAAAAGCTTTGGTAGGATTTCATCTTCTAAATATGTGGATTTAATGTTCTAATTTTAATTTCGACACACATCACCTAAATATATGATTTATGTCGGGAAGAGGATTTCAACAAGTTGTAAATTATATGTAGTCGTTAGCATCTTAGTTCGTAATTTGCAGTGATCCATATTTTTAAGCTTTGCATGTGGTAAGTTGAAAAAATCGGGATGAATGATGAATTAGTATTTATGAGTAGTGTTAGTGTCATGACTTGTAATTGACAATGATCTTGTTTTTAAGCTTAGCATGGGAAAAGTGAAAAATCAGGGATGATGAAGTTATCTTTTAGACACTTAATTGTGCTTTTTGTTCTATGATCCTTAAAGTTACCAATGAGGTAATGAAAACAATACATTATGTCAACACAAATAAGTTGTAGTTAGGTAGTTAATTATCAAGAAAAATCATAAAAAGAGAAAAATCTTTGAAAATGGGAAGTCGGGTGTTTTATAACTTGTGATCTCTTATCTCTCTCAACAAAAATCTTTGCTACTTTTCAAAGGTTTAGTTTGGGGAAATTTCGAGGTATTTGGTTATAAGGCATGTGATATTGCGTGAGGACACACAATCGTTTAGTTTGGGGAATTTTGATAAGTGTTAAATACACATATCCGTTGGTACCTAAAATAACCAAATTAAACCCAAAACAGACCAAAAATGGCAAAAATATGCTTGTATTTGTGTTTTGTGTGTGCAGGTACGGATATATCAAAAATCACAAGAAAACAGTCAAAAGCGGGCAAGCACGGACACGAGAATCAGAAGAGTACAAAAGAGTGGTCAAAAGCCCAAAACCTTAGCCCATTTCCTTTTCTATAAACCACAAGGACTGATCTTGCAATTTCTACAAGTTATTTATTACTAGAAAAAGGATAAGAGAAGACAAGGACCATTTGTGTCATAAGGCCAAAGTTTAAACTGATTTACCCCAATTCAGTTATAAAAAGGGCGGGTAAATCCAAACACTATTCACCCATCGTCCTCATTTACCCACGAGTCAAATCAAAGGGCATTCCACAATTGAAGGTTCAAATGAGTAATTCAAGGGTTCAAGTACAAGATGGCAGGGTCATTACATCATCAAAAGCTCTGATTGGTCCAACCCACTTGAGGAATGCCACGTTGGATGTGAGGAAGCACAAGAGGAATGAGTATTTACACTAGATTCTCTCACAAAACAAGCACAAGCTGTCACATCAAGGAATGACAGCTTGGCAATCCTTGAGTGTCCACACTTGATCCAACGACTTACAATAGCTCCTCCAATGATTGGTAAATGAATGGCAAAGATTGAAAGATTGGAGAGCAGAGCAAGAGATCCTAGAAGCTTAATTTAGTTATAGCTTGAATTTTAATTCCTAGCTTAATGTTGTTTTAATCTTGTAACTTTCCCTTTTAAGTCTTGTAAGAAAGCTTTTTATTAATGAAATTTAGTTTTTCTTAATCTCTCAAAGTTTCTTTTTCATAAGCTCTCTTAATAAGCCAAATTGTCTCAATAAGCTAATAAGCTCATTTAAGCTCTTTCAGTCTATAAGCTGAAATAGAGCTTATTGAATTCAGAATTAATCTTACTTAAACCTTAAATCAGTTTAAACTTACATTTATCATGGACCTATTTGGATATGAGCTTTTTGGAAGGGGATCTTAACTTGGAAGAGATCCCAAGGACTTTACCCTAGCTTATCTAATAAGCTAGGGAGCTTGTAGCTGCCTTTATTGGTACCTTTTGTTTAGCTAAAGGTTCAAGTAAGTTTCTCTTTTCATTTTTTCTCTAATTTCAGTTTAAATTGCTTAGTTATAGTTTATATGCTTAATATTGTTTATTTGCTTAATCTCTTTTTTTTATTAGTGCTTATTTAAGTTTTATATAGCTTAATCATCATAGTTATTAATCTGTTTTTAGCTTTCTTAGTTTGAACCGTAGATTTACATATATTTGTCTTAAAAACCTTAAAAACCAAAAAAAATAGTAGGAATAGCTTAAATCTTAGATTATTGCTTAATCAGTTGTTTAATCATGTTATTTAAGTTAGTTATAAGCTTTTAATTATCTCGTAATTCAGATTTAAGCCTTAAATAAGTTTTTCAATAAGTTTAAATGAGTATTAGAATAGTAAAGGGGTGTTTGGAACAACAGCACTAACCATAGGTTAATGCTGTTTGTGGCCATTTAATCTTAAGGTTTTGGTTAAAAATCTTCATCTAAGTCTGTTTTTATAGTTTTATAAGTTAGGTCATTTGTCATTTAAGTTTTTCATTAGTTTTATTTAAAGACTGTTTGGAATAGCTTGCTCATTTAGATCAAATTTGTTTTTAGTAATATCTTAGCTTATTATTTCCTATTTTAGATGAGTTGAAGTGTTTGAAAGCATGTTATTAGGTCTGCACTATTTTTCTTGAGATTGTGTCAAGTGCACCAGTACTAACAAGTAGTTAGTATTGCTCTGCTTTTACACTAGCAGTACTAACCTCAGTTAGTACTGCTGTCTTTATAATCTTTCAGATAAGCTAGTATAAGTAGGATTTAGAATCTTAAATTTAGTAGTTTTATAGATTACACTTAGCTTAGTATAAATTGGAGCTTATTCTTCATTTTCTAGCTTTATAAAAAAACAGCCTAAGTTCCCCTCAGGAACTGTTTGATTTAAAGCTACCAGTACTAACTTCTAAGTTAGTACTGTTGGGCTTAGTTAGTTTTATTTTAGCTTATCATGCTTTCTTTTTGCTTATTTTTAGCTTCTATCTGCTTAGTAGATTAGATTTGGTTAGTTACATCTGAAATTGTTAGTAGTTAGCTTAATTTAGCTTATTTGCTTTCATAAAATTACTAAAAAGCCAAAAACAGTAGGTTTAAGATTTAGGTTTTAAATTTTGAACATTAGCTTATAGTAGTTGTTTTTATGATTTGGTAACTTAGCTTATATGTAGGTAAATTAGTTTGCAAAAGCTTAAGGTCTGAGACAGCTCATTGAGAATTTTAGCTTATTTAGTTTTTTGAGCTTTTTGAGTGTTTCCTGAGTTTAGTACTTTCATTATCCATTTCAGTTGGTTTGAGAGGTTCCTAGGTCAATTAGCTTTTCATTTTTAGATAGTACACATCATAAGCTTTTCAGAACACCTTTTGCTTTTTCATTTGAGTTTAATTTGAGTAGATTACAGTTTATTTAGTAAAACCAAGGGTAAACCCCCACTTTCTGTAAGCAGCTTATTGATAAGCTCTTATAGAGCTTATTAGTGGATTTCAGTCCTAAGTGTTTTTGTTAAAATTGTTCACCTCAGCTTATTTTATAACTTTGCTTCTTTAAGTTCTTGCTGAAAAGCACTTTTTAGTTTCATCTTATTTTTAAGCCTTAAATGGACTTCTTTTGAAATCGGGCTAGACTCTCAGGGTAGGTAGTGTAACTTTTCAATTTCAGTCATTTTTTCTGTTAATCTTTTCGTTAGTTAGTTAGTTTCCCAGTTAGTCCTTTAGGTCTTTGCACCATTAGTCCTTAGTTAAGTATTTTAATCAAGTTTATTAGTTTAAATTAGTAATTAGGTTTAGATTTTAATTAGTTTAATTAAGATTTATTATAAAGATAAAAATTAGGGCTTTTAATTTTTATTAATTTCTGCACATTTTCTTTATTTAGTGTAATTTTTATAAAAATTTTAGGATTTAATTTTTAATAGTTTTATTATTTTTATAGTTTTTAAGTAGTTTAAATTTTAGAAAAATCATATCTTTTAATTTAAAAAGCCAAAAATAGTTTTTCTTTTTCCTAAAATTTTCTTTTATCCTATCTTAGGTTTAGAATTTTAGTTTACATTTTTAGGGGTTAATTTTAGTTTATTTACTTATTAGTCGCGTTTTATTTATTTACCGTATTTGTTTAATTGTTTAAATTGCTTTTATTTAGTAGATATAGATTATCAAAAATGTCTTTGCTTTATTCAAATCAGAATCCGAACTAAAACGTGGTTTCAATTTCACTAGTCGTTGGGGAAACGACCCGGGTGATCATACTTACCCGGTTTAATATACGTATTATATATTATATTATATATATTTTTGAGAGTGAATTTTATCAAGGGTAACTTGGTAATTTTCTTAATTACTCTTAAAGTTATATTAGTATATATATTTTGGGTATATAAAACTTTGTGCTTGTTTTGTGAGAAAATCTAGTGTAAATACTCATTCCTCTTGTGCTTCCTCACATCCAACGTGGCATTCCTCAAGTGGGTTGGACCAATCAGAGCTTTTGATGATGTAATGACCCTGTCATCTTGTACTTGAACCCTTAAATTACTTATTAGGATAGATTATAACAATAGTTTACAAGTTTAGCTCATAGTTTAAGTAAAAACATGAAATTAGGGTTTCGGGTGTACGGTTTTGGATCAAAAAGGCATAACACTTAGGTTTTTGAGTTCAAAGCTTTATATTATGATTTTAGCAAGATCATATGAACATTATGACGTTATGAAAGCAGAACATAAGCTTAGAGAACCTGGTTTGAGCTTATAGCTTGGAAACGGGTCAGAATCGGGACTTTTGGCTTCGTACGGCTAGAGTAACGACTCCCGGGCTTCGTTTCTTGGTTTCTTTTGCTTCCTTTCTGTACTTGAGACTTCTTAAGATCTATTAGAATTCATATTGAGCAAGGAGTTGCTACTATGAAGGGTTATAGAGGAGGAAGTGGGGGATGAAGAAAAATGAACACACAAAGCCCCTATTTATACTTGTGCGAGTTCAAGGAGAGTAAGCAAGGCCTCATTTCTGATCTAGACACATGTACAAGCTATTATGAGATGCATTAAGGCTAGAAAATGAGGAGTGGAAGGTCTAGGAGTAGCTTAGATGTGTTGGATGACCTCCCTTGCTGCCGTGGCTAAATAGGGCAAAAATATGCACATGGTGCTTTCATTCTTGACTTTGGATAAGTCAAAGCTGCTTAGTAAGCTGCTACAAAGAGTCCAGAAGAGTTCTTGGGTGGTCATTTTCACATGGTAGCATTTTAAATGGGTCAAAATGAGTATGAAGTGATTCTGGTCAGAATTGGAGCTTGACGTGTTGTTCAAGGGTTTTTCTAAGGTACATTATGTTTATAATGATTAAAGATAGATGAAATAGGTTGTTAAGGTCTGGGATTAAGGTAATTAGCAAAGATTAGCAATTGGTTTGGGTTAAAACGGGTTAAAATTGAAGAAATGGGAGTATGGGTTTAACTGGGGCTTGTTTAGGGTTTTCATAGGTTTCAAAGCTTAAAATTCCCATATGAATGCAATGTAATTGTTAATATGTGTTCATGAGGCTTATATATTGGATAATTAATGAGAAATGATAAGTGGTTTGAATTGAAATGGGTCAAAATTGAGAAAATAGTCGCGGTTTTGAGATTAGGGCACAAATTGAATCCTTTAGGGTTTTCTAGCTTGAGTTTAAGGTACATTGTCAAGATAGTGATTGATGATGATTTTTAAACTCATTTTATGAGTTTACAATGGCCCTTGGTTGGTTATTTGGGATTAGAATGGTTTAAAACGAGTAAACGGGTTAAATGAACAAATTAGGTATATTTAGGGTTTCTATGATATGTTTTACGTACAAGTGAAGTAAAATAATGAAGTGATGATGAAATAATGATTGAATAGGATTGATATGATTGTAAAATAAGTTTTTACAACTTATTTGAGTGTTGGTTTGGGTTTACAATGGATAAAAGCCAAGAAATAGGTCATGGTTTAGAAACTAGCTCGGTTTTAGGGTTTAGGGTTTTGAATTATGGTTTTGAGTGTAAAAAGATGTATGAAAGCTTATGAATAGAATAATTAGGGTTTACAGATTGTATATTAAGTGTAGTAGCTTGTACACAAGTGATGGTGAAGAAATTAGAATGAAAACAGAGGTAAAACGACTATATTGGATGTCATGCTTAATGACTCGTACATTGTGCTTTGAAAACTTGTACTTGACTTTGAGGGGGTTTATATTTCAAATGAAATGTTATATTACTTGTACATATTCTTTGGTATTGTGTGCATTCAATTTAGATGTTAATTCCTTCCATGAGATTAGGGTTTAGAGCATTTGATAATGGTTTAAAGCCCGTTTTGATATGATGTTGCAAATGGACGAACATAAACAAACTTTAACGGAAACGGTTCACGAAATGTTCACTGGACCGTTAGTTAGTTAACAGCCCTTTAAGTATGATTGAGGATGTTTGTAATTACTGTTATTTAACTTATTTAAGAGCTTGGTTTAGGTTTACAATGGGTAAAAATCAAGAAACGAGTCCTGGTTTAGAAATAGCTCGGTATTAGGGTTTAGGGGTTTTGAATTGGGTTTTGAGTGTAAAAAGGATGTATGATAAACCTTTATGAATAGAATATTTAGGGTTTCATATATTGTAAATGAATATTGTTAGCATGAAATGAGTGTTAGTGAAAGAGATGAGAATGAAAACGGAGGTAAACGGCTGTTTTAGGGGATTGAGTCTTAAGACTTTTGCCATTGAGCTTTTAAGGACTTGTACTTTGATTTAAGACGATTATATATTTCAAATGAGATGTTATATTATCCTTGTACTATGTTTAGTAGGCTTGTGCATTCACTTTAGATGTTAACTCTTCATGAAATTAGGGTTTTAGAGGCATTCGTACGATGTACGCTCGTTTTTGAGTTTAACGTTGCGAATGGTACATTATTGAATAATGTACTTTGTATAATGATATGATGATATTGACTTGCCATGTTATGTGTTTACTTAACATAGGATTGTCATAGATAGGTTGCGTAGAGCTCGTTACTTTAGTTATGCAAGTTCCTTGCTTAATGAGATATTGACAATACAAAGTAAATGTATAAAGCGAGAAAATTTTCCCGTATAATTGTGCATATAGAAAATAGGTTGATGAAAATTTTGGGTTGTTATGTCTCACCCTGTACATAAATTTCATTCTGAGATTTAATTGAATGTTATAGTGATATAGCTGTAGGTTACTAGGCATGAATTTAATTTTATGTTAGGATAATCAGGTTACGAAGTTCACGTTGTTGTGAAATGATTTACTAATTCTGTTATCGTAACTTTAATTATAGTTACTCTTTCACTCGTTCTACTTATCTTTCAAGTTCACACTTTTTTATGAAGCTAATAGAATTTCTCCAGATCTTGATAAAACCTGGGTGGATAATACTGCGATTTTAGGGACATGTGGGTTTTGGTTACTTCTGCTATGCCACTCTAATCGTAAAGAATTGTTATTCATTAACCTTTAAAAGTCAACATCAAATAAGAATGCTATCACAAGTTTTTGTCAAAATTTTCATACCTAGTGGTATTGAAATCATTTGACATTGTATAGATTTTTGTGTGTTTCCTTGTTATTACGTTGCAAAATATAACAGAGAATTTTAGAATACGGAGACCATGGAATGAGTAATGTCAAGGAATGATTATAAATTTGTAAAAGAGTTGATAATCATGTGAGATACAGAGTTTGAAATGAACAGATGATGAAGGTAATAATGATAATGATTAAGGAATTTTTTGTACAAACGGATTGAAAGAAACTTGTTTGTACATATGTTATATACTTAAGCCTACTTATTTATACTAGTCAATTACAAAAACGAAGTGTCCTACTCCTCTGTAATGAGAACTTATAAAATTCATAGTTCGGGAGATTTATCATTTCCTTATCAAATGAAGAAGCATTCTAATTTCATTTCATAAGATGATATAATGTATTAACTAAGATAAAAACACGATATTGGTTAATGTGTAGAAAAATTGATAGGATTCATGGAAATGGCGTAGATACTATTGGATGTCTGATTGTATTGGAGCCCATATATCGAGGTTAATAATTAAAGGTATGAGGAAAGTATCAGAGTTGGAACATAATAGAAATAGTAGAATTTGACAAACGATGTCGAGTTTTGATATCATCAGATAACAAGATGTAACGGAATCATCACTTTATTATTTCATGGATAACTTTACATACGAACTTTACATATGAAAAAGAGTTGATACTTATGCTAAGTATCTTGTAGTAGAATAAAAGTAACAGACGACGAGGATTGATGATTGGGGTTTTTAGATTGAAGAAGATTCTGATGAGAGTTGAATATCCTCAAGAGTTGTTTTCAGCGGTTGATCTTTTGTCTCTGCAGTTTCTGGTCAGATGACCCACTTTGTTGCAAGTTCGACACTTGACAGTGCAATCTCCTGTGTGATGCAGGGTGCATTTTGTACACAAAGGAAGGTTTCCATGGTATCTTTTGGGAGGATAAGTCCTAACAGGTTCTTGTCTTCTATTCTGCTGGTGGTGGTAATCATCATTACGGTTGTGATTGTTGTGGTTATTTTGGTAGTTGTTATTTTTGCGATTGTTGAAGTGGTTATTGTTGTTGTGGTATTTGGGGTAGTTATTGTTGTTGTCGATGGTGTTTCTCTTATCTTCTAATTTTCATTTATGATCATTGGTTTCTTACACAGAATCGCGTTTTATTATCTGATCCATTAACCTCTGGGATATGTTGATGGCTTCCTCCAAAGTTTGAGGTTTTGAGGCAGTAACGTTTCCTTCAATGCTTCAAGGTAGACCTCCGATAAAAGCTTCCAAGAGTTTCTCATTGTTTGGCACCATGTTTGGACACAAGGTGGTTAATTCTTGGAATCTTCTAACATAGGGTTTAAGATCATTTCCCTTTACACTCAGATTGTAAAGTTCCTCTTCCATTTTTTTGATCTCAGTCCAGGGACAATAATTGTTTGTCAGAAGCCTTTTTAACTCAGTCCAGGTGGTTCGATTAGCTTGCTCTATTCCCATAGGTTAGTCATATGCATTCCACCAGGATAAGGCATCGTCAGTTAAAGTACCAGTAGCAAATGTTACTTTATTTTCCTCAGCACATCTGCTTCGAGAGAATACTGATTCGGTTCGTTCAAACCAGCGAATAAGGCCTACTGCTCCTTCCATACCATTAAAGTAGAAAGGTTGATAGCTGATAAACTCTTTGTAGTTTCCCCTTTTTACTGTAGGAGTTCCAGTAAGATTACTAGCACTTGCCATGGCAGCATTCTGTGCTTCCAGGGCTGTAGTAAAATCAGCAGTTAGTTATCGGATGACATCCAAAGTTATGGCTGGTGTTTTGGATGTTGACGTCCTTTTGGGAGGCATTCAATCAACATAAGAGAACATGTAGTAAGAATGACATCACAATTTTAGAAAGGTAATACTTTAAAGAAAATGTGATGCTTAAAATGCATAGAGAAATGCTTATTTTTGAATTTTTAAGCACTTAAAGATAAAGACGGAGATGCAAATGGTGGAAATGATGATAAGTTGGAAAAAATAAGATACGAAACGGGATTGCCTTTATAAATAACTTGCCTTCTTACTGTACATAGTCAAGATTTGACAAGCGTTTTTATTTATACCACACATCCCGTGGCTAGGATAAAGTTATAACTAGTCTAAGAGTTTGTTGGTAGATGACATCCTAAAGATCTTCCTGATTTGTTTGGTGACGAGCTTGGATTTTCTCAATGATTTGTTCAAGATC